>PVJD01009079.1:0-66309 GCA_004026545.1 Mormoops blainvillei | reverse complement strand
TTCAGAATCCCCATGGGTACAGAGGAGATGCCATTGAAAACAGGGACTGGGACATGAAAGTGCTTACTTAATGAAGGTTAATTTCTAAACCCTTTTCCTCCTTTGTTCTAAAGCATTTCCAGTTTCCAGAGTGGATCCCCCTGTATGTATAATATTGAACATGAATGAGCTCTTACACGCCTAAGGGGCCAATATGTTATTCAAACTGAATAAATTGATATGACTAGGTTTTAAAAATAAAACACAGTGTACAAATACCTATCCTTAACTGACTGCTTTATACAACACAGAAAGCATCTCAGTGCTTCAAAGACTTTATCAAAGCTGAATTTAATTTACACCATAAAAATCTAGTTCTAAAGTGATTATAAAAATATATATTTGCCCTGGCCGGTGTGGTTCAGTGGATTGAGTGTCGGCCTGCGAACCAAAGGGTCGCCAGTGTGATTCCCAGTCAGGGCACATGCCTGGGTTGTGGGCTCGGTTCCCAGTAGGGGGCACATGAGAGGCAACCACACACTGATGTTTCTCTCCCTCTCTTTCTCCCTCCTTTCCTCTCTCTAGAAATAAATAAATAAAATCTAAATATATACATATAACAAATGTATGTATCTATTTATTAGCTGTTAAATAGAACACGTATATCGCATGATTCATAAAATTTGCATTGAGTGGGGGGCTTATTTACATCCTAAATTATGCATGTCACTGGCATGTTTTGAGGTATTTTGAGTTGCTATTGTAAAATTCCAAACCTACATTTTATGTATTTTTATAAAATCGATACATAACCTGTCTAAGAAAGGAAAATACTGCAGAGCTCACTGAAAATCTCACTAGAATTTTCAAACATCTAAAATCATATCAAAGTTGAGTGGAAACTCCTTATATGCAGTCATATGTCTTTGCAGGAACTGTAAGATGCCACAAGACGAGAAGTCAGGGTGTGGCACGGAAGACGTCCCTGTGGAGGAGCCCCGCCTTTCCCCTCCCACGCCCAGCGATGAGCAGCAGCAGCCGGTGCCCCCGACGTGGGGGGCGGGGGGCATGGGAGGCGGCAAAGCCGAAGTCTTCACAGCCTAGCAGACGCTCTGCCGGGCTGCTCGGGATTCTCTAAACATGTGCACGAAAAACTACACTGCATTGCCATTTTTTTTAAGGAAAGCAGATAAATTTGATGAAAATAAAAAGATAAATCTCATGAGATGAAAACAGCACCAACATTTTCATATCCAAGTAAAACTGCATAAACTGTAGACGGTCGGCATGGCCCAAAGGGGAGGAAAGTGCTTACTCTCCAAAACCCTTTCCACGAATTTTCCTAAGCCCAGAATAAAAGAGTTAAAGAATGTTTCTACCTTAGAGTTCACCTTAGTTTCTACCTTAGAGTTCCTCATGAGCAAGAAGTTCCCCATTTCCTCTCTTGCCAAACTGTAACCCGTTTTTGTATTTTTTGGTGAACATTCCCCACGGGCAGCCGTTCCCGTCCCTCTGAGCCCCAGGAGCCCACCTGTGCCGTCTCCCTGAGTGGGCTGTCCTCGCCCTGCGCTACCTCACCCCAGAACCCCATTCCTAAGCTCCATCACAGTTGTATTTTATAACAATAGTGTGTTAATTTATTTACATCTTGACTATCCGGGTTCCCCAATTAATTATTAGCTCCTCAAAGGCCAGGAATGAGTCTGCTTCACTACCCAATGAACACGCACTGCCGGCCAGACAGAAGATCCCAGCTCCATAAAATATCGGTTGCATGGAGGGCGCGTCAGAGCATAAGCATGAGCAAACTTGTGGTTCTGGAGTGAAGCTGCTAAAAGCAGAAATAAAAAAAAATGAACAGCAATAAAGCATGAAAACAAGCACACATGCAAAAACCGCCCATGCATAATAAATTAAGATGTAAGGTGCTCGGCTTTGTGAGCACGGGGGAGGGGCGGGTCTTTGCTTCCTGGTGCCCAGCGGAGGAGGAGGGCGCCAGGGCAGGAGAGGCCGCGGGAGCCGGGCCTGCGGGAGCCGGGCCGCGGGGCGGAGAGCGCCAGGCAGGGCGCCTCCTCTGGCGCCGCGTACCTGTCTCGTCTGTACGTTTCTCGTTCCGACGAAGGGTGGCAGGGCAATAATAAAGAGCGTGCCTAGGACAGAACTAGAACGTTTTCTACGCTTCGGCACTCAGAAATTTTCTTTTAGATCAGTTTAAAATAAATCCCACTCGCTCGCGATGTTGGGGCTTTTGTTTTTACGCCCGCCTGAAAGAGCACAGCTGAAATCATTCAGCTTGGCTTGGGTTCCACATCCACCCAGACGCCCAGAGACAAGTGCCTACCTTCTAATTTTACGCAGGCTTTGGGGGATTTTCGTGGGAGTCCTTGCAAAGTAATACTCCCCAAATTTAAAAATTTAAGCTCCCTACAACTCTGCCTTACAGGGTTTGCTATAGAACGTTGTCAGTGAATTTGGTGTTCCCCTTTGCAGGCTAGAGACAGATAGTCCCTCTTTGACCAGCCAGCAGTGACGGCCAGCCTCCCGCAGCTCTCCGTGTGCGGAGTGGGGGAACGGGGGCTATTTTTCGCAGTTTACCTCCAACGGCCAGCAAGTCCGAGCAGGGGTCAGCAGGGAAGCGAGGCCGCCCAGGACAGGCAGTTACGGGGCAGAAGCTGAAACGATCCCACGGCGAGTGCCCTGCAGGCTCCAAAAATAACCCCTCCACGTCTGCAGACTGTCCACCGAGGGGAAGCGCAGACCACGGTGCCCGCGACGGCGCCCTGCTCGGGTCCAAAACCACGCCCCGCGCCTGCTCGAGGCTGGCTCTTCGGCTTTAGGGCTTCCGTTCACTTGGCGGGGCCGAGAAAGGAGCAGCTCCCGGCGGTTGGATTTCTCCAAAGCGTTCGTCTCGTCTGTTCCTTAGGGCGAATCTTCTAATGCAAGCATCGTGAGCGGAGTCTTTGGAGCCACAGTTTAAGGGCCATGTAAGGACATGACTGAATAACGATGACAGAGCTGATTATAACCTGAACCTATCATTAAACTATCTCAAAAGGGCATTTGTGGGGACTTTTGGGCTGAAGTGGCAGGAAGAGCGGGATTCCCCAGGAAACCCCACCAGGTGGCCGCACTTGCGACTTTGGAAAAAAGGACCTTCGGCCTGGGTCCCACCCCGGGGTGGCCAGGCCAAGCCATCGCCCTGACTGATGTACTGGCATCGGTACCTGAGTATGTGAAATAACTCGTGAGATGCCACATTTGAGCCGCAAAGCATCACCCGTTAAGACAAATCTAGCTTCCATCTATTCTCCGCATGTAATATTTATTTCCGTGGCTGATTTTATTTATCATTTTGGTTTTATGCTTAACTACGTACAGATCTAGGTATTGATACAGACACAGAGAGAGGCAGGCATTGGGACAGGGATGGCAATAGACACCCCCCACCCTTCACAGAATGGGCACTCATTCCAAAGACAGGACTCCCATCCTGTCTGGTCCAGTGAACAAGTCTTGAATATCACGACATGGCAGATGTATTTCGTGTATCTTTTTATAGCCGAATACTGTAAAAAGTAGTCCTTTATGAGCCGGGAGCACACGCACCCTGAAGCCCTGTAACGGGAGTGCTCTGTGCTGCGAAAAGCAGCCCCTCCCAAGTTACGTCATCACGGACGCAGGCCCGGGTCCTGTCTCTGCAGGTGGGCACTTGCAGTGCGCATAGGGTACTTGCGAGTCATTTATATTTTGCTCTCCATGGAAAGCCGTGAGTACGATCGGTTTTACTTCCAACGGGACACATTTTGTTATAAATTCCCAAACATTTGCCCTGTCAGAACACGATGGCTGTGCAGTTTTGGAAGGAGTTGCCACAGCCCCTCTCACAGGGCTGGAGCGTTTGCCGTTCTCACAACAACGTCCGAGGGCGCTAGTGTTTCTAGAACCTCACCGACAGAGCCTGTTGGTGAACTCTGTATCATCGCCAATCAGATAAGTGAGAGGTCACATGTCCACTTTAATTTTCATTTCTCTTCATAGGCCATATGCGTTTTGACAAGTTCTTTAACAATCAGTAGTGGATTATTTAAACCAGACTTGGCAAAGAAAGACAGTTCAATTAAAATAAAGAAATGCGACATTTTTAAATGTGCATTTATTCATAGATGTCATTTTCTTATACTGTGTGTCCCGTTGTACTTTTCAAAGGTAAGACTTCATTACTGAAGCATAATAATTCAAGGAAAAATTTAATTTACTGAAAGATATTTGATTGAGAGGAAACAGCGTACGTGCAACATGTGTTTATGAAAATAAAGCACCCTATGCAGCGCCCTGCTGACGCCTTTCCAAACACGATTGTCGGTCTAGTAGGTGACTAAAACGAAGGACATTTAGTTAAGAAACTGTGCTATTTCTGGAAGACAATATAATACGTTTTACATTTCTTTCTGTTTGTATATTATTACTCTCATTGTTACTGTTATTTTATGATGCTTTTATTATGTAGTATGTGGTGAATATTTGTACTTTCCAGAACCACTGCATGTGAACTCAGAAAAGTTTTTAATTCACTCTGATAAAAAATTCCATTTTCAGGTCCTGCTGCGGGTTTTCTCTCCTGGGCTGTTCTCGGACCACTGTCCCTGGCTGTCCCGTGAGCCCCCCACGTCAGACACGGATTTGCTTTCCTGCCCCTGGCCCTTGAGGAGCCAATCAACTTCTGTTCGGACGAGAGTACTGACCACCGAGCAAACCCACACACACCTGGGGGAGAGGGGGCCCATGGGCGTGGGCCCACGGGCCGGGCCGGGCGGAAACTCAAGGCTGCGCCCGCCCCACAGAGCGGCACGTGACCCCAGCCGGGCCGAGCTTGTTCGCAGCCTGGAGGCACCCCATAGAATCCAGGGTGCTTGTTTGCTCATCGGTTATTCTCTTTGAGAAAAGGCTGAAGGCCACTCGCCCGTCGGGACAGGCCGGCGTGCCTCTCACAGCTGCACTCAAAGCCAGGCGCCACGTCCTAGTCGCGGCTTTGCATTCGAGTCGTATTACCGCAGATAAACGCGCAAGAACTGCCAATCGCCTCCGAGTTCCAACGACGCTAAAAAGGGTTTTTGCTGCCGATCAATAACCCTTAAATAGTATGACCCAGAGCCTGGTGTGTGGCCATTGGCACAGGTAAGGTCTCTGGTGTCCCCTTTAGTGGCGGCTCCATCTTTTGGTCTTCCCCTTATTATTTTACACCTGGATTTGCCCAGTGTCCTCACCCGTCTCCGACCCTCGTGTTGTGAGTTCAATTCCTGATGCTCCCACTACAAGACTGCACGTGTCACGGCCTCCCTGGGCTTTGGTGGTTTTTGCAGACCCAAAAGAAAGACAAAACTATAGCAGCCCTGGGCTCACATGCTCAACATATATTCTAT
This sequence comes from Mormoops blainvillei, assembly GCA_004026545.1. Classification (NCBI taxonomy): domain Eukaryota; kingdom Metazoa; phylum Chordata; class Mammalia; order Chiroptera; family Mormoopidae; genus Mormoops; species Mormoops blainvillei. The sequence goes on along the minus strand of PVJD01009079.1, from coordinate 60,910 downwards.
CAATTAATCTTCCCAGTAGTTCAGTGGTTATTTTCATCCATGTTGTAAAGATAAAGCTAACAGCTCTGGTTAGGGTTGGGGAGGTTGGAGGAACTGAGCAAAAAAGGGAAAAAAGAACTCGTGGACATGGACAACAGTGTGGTGATTGTGAAGGGTATGGGGTGGGTGGAGGTGGAGGGCAGAAGAGTGGGGATAAATGGCGATGGAAAAAAAAAGTAGGGGAGAATTAAAAAAAAAGATAGGGCAGTAAAGGCTTAAAAGTGTGACTTACATCAGGTTACGCAGCTAGTAGGAGAGTAGAACGATTTTCTAATGCTCATCTCTCAGTTACCTGAGTTACTCTCCACGTTTAAAAATAATATTTGGATCTGAAAATTTACGTTGAACATAGAAAGTTCTACTTGCTCAGATTAAAAAACAAACAAACAAACAAACGCCAATAAACCTGGCTTCAATTCTAAAGCCGGCGAGAATAAAGAAAAGAGCCTGCTACTCAGACGTCCTTGTCCCTTATCACTGACCAGGATTTAGGTGCCAGAAAAATGTTTGGCTTCTTTTTTCTTTTAAGAAATGTTATACGATAACCTTCGGCTTAGTGCGTTCTTTGAAAAGAAACTAAACACGGGTTTTCCGTGAGTGAGCATGCAACCGGAATCATCGCCATGGGTTTGCGTTTGAGGTCTGCCGGTGTCACACGTCAACAGGCATTAAATATGGCGTCGAGTTTTCACATGCAGTCCTCAGGGACGGCGGCATGCACGGATGGGGTGTAAAGTACATCTTGAGATATTTTCAGACTGAGAACCTCCATCCCCTTGGCCAAGCCCACGGACTGGCAGCGGAGGCCATGGGGTGAGCCCACAGGGAATCGTTTCGCTCAGGATGGGTGACATTTGTCACGGGCCTCCAAAAACTCGGCTTCACAATTGTGTGAAAAACACAAGCAAATTACTTCCCCTTGACTTTTCTACCGATGAAATTGCACCTCCATCAGCCTCGTGGGATGAGCTTACAGGATATTTAGCAAACCTCATTTTCCTGACATCACACTGGCTTATTGTGTTAAAGAGACTTAAGAAAGGTGAGTTATAAACCCAAAGTATATAGTAAATATAAATGATTAAGTCATTGAGGCTGTTGCATATTAAGACAGTTATAGGGAAAAATAACCTCACTCTCTCCCTGAATTATTGAGATATAATTAGGGGAAAGAGGTTTTATCTTTAGACATTCAGTCTACAATATTTTGGGATGCTTTCAACCTGGATGGTTCATTTCCCATAAGGATTTAGGGTAATACATATAAGACTTGAAATGTCTAAGATTCTAAAAGGGAATCAACTTGTGCCTCAGGATATGGGCTACAGAGAGAGGCCAGGACTGCCAAATCCTTAGAGCCCAAGCTTCCAAACCCTACTTCTTGGATCCGAATCAGTGTCATGGCTTTAAATCTTCTAAAATGCCATGTCGTCTAACAAGTACCCTTCAAACGTCTCCCCGTGAAAACCCAACTCATCTGGGTCAACCTAGAAGGTTCAATTATATTTCTTCACAAACTCTCTTTCTAGCCAAATGACAGACCCACTCTCTATTCTTTGGAAATATTCTCTTGGTCTTTGTTATCCCATATGTAGTTCATGCTTTTATACTCTAGTGTCTTTTTCACTAAATGCTCACACACCAAGATCAGCCATTCATGAAGACCCTCCTCCAATTACACGTTCTCTGCCAAGTCCCCATCCCCAGCTGCAAGAGCTCCTCCCTGTGCCCTGAAAGTCCCATGATCTGTACCCCAGGGTGGCATGTCTCGTATCTTACAATCACATGTCTCCTGTGCACGCTCACGCCTGCCTGGTTGGAGGGAGATTGCTGGGGGCAGGGCCGACTACTTATCTCTCCTCACACCCTCCTCAGCCCCTGAAATGTAGCCACTCAAAAAATTTGCATAAATGAATATATGTTATAAAAGCCTTCATGACGACCACAGTCCCCAAACAGCCAAGCTTCTTATGCAAAGTATTATTTTTCTCATGGGAAACATAACATGAGAATTTGAGTTTCATACATAAAACCCTCTGTTATGGGCTGAGTGGTGACCCCCTAAACCCCTAGGGTGAAGCCCCAGCTCCCAGGACCTCAGAATCAGACTCTACTTGGAGATAAGGCCTTTACAGAGGTGACTGAGTCGAAACCCCTGCACCACAGAACGCTCAAACCTAAGCGCCCGGGTCAGGGACGGAAACAGGCAGCGGTAATGGGAGGGAGCACGTGTTACAATAAAAGTGAAAATGGCGCCTCAGGAGTAGCCGAGGCAGGAAGCGAATGACAGAGTCAGGAGGTCAGAAACGGCTTCCCCGGCTTCCCGAGCCCTTCTGCGTCCGCCGCGGTGGCTGACACAGACCGATCACCTGTCACACGCCGGTGCCGAGTGCCGTCCTTCTGCCACACTTCCTCCCGTGGCCCAGCCAGGCCGGCATTGTGAGTGACTGTCCCCGTGGACAGACGCTGGGGCTGTGACAAACAGAGGGGAGGACGTGCCCGAAATGCAGAGACACCGGCGGCCTGGCTGCGTTGCCCGCGTGCCCTCCGGCCTCCCGTCCCACAAGGCCGCGTCTGGAGCCAGGAGGTTCGGCTCCTGTGCGCGTGGTGACGCCGATCGCTCGGGGAAGGCCCTGGGGGTCTGACCCTCGGAGAGCTGAAGCTCTTTAAAAGCTTTACGTCATCTAACACTTTCTGTGCACTGGTCGCCAAAAACGACGGCTATCTGGGGAGCTGAGATTTGTGGGAACTGATTTGCAACCATCAAAACGGGCCAGCGGTGGTGCCCGGGTCAGCGCCACGAAGGCAAAATGAGCACTGACTGCGAACCTAGGGACCGGGCGGGCCCCAGCTTGGCCGCCAAAGGGGGTGTGATTTAGAACAAACCAGTGACTCGGTCTCATTCTCCGTTTCTTAATCTCAAACCGACTGACTGCAGGGCTGAGACACCCTCGTGTGTGTTGTTGTAACGGTGACATTGGGAGGCCCTTGCCATCGCCAGTTCTGTAACGCACATCACAGCGTCCTTAACCCTTCGCTGTGCATGTTCTGCCCGTCCCCCCTGCTCTGCCGAGGGGCCTTATTGAGGCCAAGCGGCCACGTGCTGGAGGAAATGGCTTTCCTGTCACTGGTGTGACAAATGTCAGCGTCATTCTCAGTAAATCCTGACAGAACCGCAGAGCCAGCAATGTAAGGGCGGGACCGAGACAAGCCACATTCCACCTGCTCTGCTCTCGTGAGATGGCTGGTGGCAGGCCTGGCATGGACGCGTGGGGACAGCGTGGTCCCCGAGAGCAAGGCTTGCGCCCACGGTGGGTGCCCACTGGGCTCTCAGCCACTGAAACACACGCTCTTTTCTGGGTAACAGACTCACTGGTCTGTGCGGCAGTGCAAGCCCTGGTCAAGTCCGGCCACACCCCCGTGACGATAAAGGGTCATTCTCCAAGGGTGAACAAGGGCATCTACACTTGAAGAAAAGCTTCACTCTTTTTCCTTCCAGAACAGGATCTCAGCTTGGTGAACATCGGCATGGAAAACGCCCCACGGTATCCGTGAAGGAAAAGTAGGAGGTGAATAGATTGCCCAACCACTTCTTCAAGGTCTCTCCCAGAGATAGAATTCCTAAAGGAGCCTTTCAGAATGGCCTGTTTCGGAGCGAAAGCATAAAAGGATGGTGCCGTTTCGGTCCAGTATTCTATGTATTATCGATACTATTTTTCAGTGAAACTTTTTCACTCTGCTCAGAGTGAGAGGATGGGGATATGTAAGTCCGTATCTGTCTGCAGTATTTCACAGGATAGAAGAGGGCTGGGACCCATTCGAAATAAACAAGCAAGCGTTTCTAATAGAAATAATTCAGTGGATGGTCATGAGAAAAATAAAACACAAGGTAAATATTTGGTAGCAGTAAATATTTTCTAAATATTTCAGAACTATCGCATGACCATAATGCCAAATATTGGCAAATGAAGGAACAACAGGACCGTGAGTATTTCTAAAATCCCAACACAACTATAGCATGCTCGTGCATTTTCCTAGTGTCTTACTGGCACGTCTGACTCTCTGTAGCTGTAATCACAGGGTTCTTGCAATCCGTAACCCACTTTTTCTCCCTTGCAATTTGACAAAAAAAAAATTGTGTTCCATCTTTGCTAACACAGATTACACTTCAAGCAACTGATGGTATGTAAAACTGGCTTACAGATTTTAGAACATAAAAGTCAGGTATGTCAGTCCTTGAAAAAAAACAGCTACACAAATCTCTATTTAAGAGTAAAAGAATGCACCTTAATTACACGTGGTAAGACGTGCTCCCACACTGTGTCTAACTTGAAACCAGGGCATGTTACAGCGCACCCTGCAGGCTCACCCTTGGCCTCAGGCGGCCCCGGCCGAGCACTCCCATTTTTCAAGGGCGTGCGTCGAGCTGCTCTTTCTATATGGACTCAAAACCCGAACCAGGCCCCCCGGGACACATGGTAGTGTTTCATCGCTTCCCAAATTAGGGACATGCTACTAAATAAGTGGCAAGGAATCAGAAAAACCACATGGGTCTTGAACTCTCTGCTTTTAAATTCAGAAAAAAAAAACTGGGAGGTTTAACATAATCTGCCATTGATGCATTATAAGCATATGTGTAATGTGTTCATTCGATGCGTGGCCTGCAGATACACACAGGCGTTAACGCTCTGTCTGGACACAAGTGTGTCTCACGTGCACACGAACTTACGCTGTGCTCTGAGAGTCTGGCGGGGGTGTTACAGCCAGGCTGACTTTTGTTTAAATCTTGCTTGCGAGTGACAGCTGTTGAACCCGGGTAACTGAGCTCGAGTTTCATTAGCTGTCAGATGAGAGGAAATTTATAGTTATGGCACAGTGCTGTGGTCAGTACAAGATGACATACTTGTTACATTCTGACTCAATAGCTTCTAACACCCGGAAAGCTCTTAATATATAACTATTCTTCATGTCACTCTCCCCCGAATATGGGCTTTTCATTCTCTGAAATATGAACGTATGCGCTGATTAACCGGAGTGCTTAGTATCAGAAGTGCTTTGAAGATGGAAGGGCGCCTGGCTGGCAGCTCACCTGCAAGGTGTTCCCAGAATGAGCTGGTGGGCAGGCCTCGTGAAGTCGACCGCAGAGATGAAGGTTCTGTGCGCCAGAGTGGCCCTCACGGCAGAGTTCCTGGGGACAGTGGGTGTGTGGTCCTTGGCTCAGGGCAGGACATCGGCAGGGTTTCCTAACCCTGCCCTGCGGTACGCTTTTTATTTTCTCTAGTAAAATCCATGTCGACAGACAGGAAGAGCCTCGAAGTCACGGTCCTTCCGAAAAATATGTATCTGTCCCGAGAACTAGCCGCTACGTTGAGACCCGCTTCAGGATGGTCACGTGCTTCCTCTAATTCATGAAAACCCTCACTGCTGTCTAGAGCGCACAGTGTGTCATTGCCGGGAAGTTCGTTTCATCAGGTATCGCCCCTGTGATACGCAAAGCTCCTCCCTCTCTTCTCCCTGTCACATAACACTTTCACATCCGCCCCCCTCTCAAAAAGGAAAAGTCTCCTAAGTCGCCCGCACCTGCTTCTGACAGCCCCTCCTCTACTTCGGCTTCCCTCCCTCCTGCCCCCCGTTCTCTGTACCCTGTGTCCCTGCCTCCTTTCCTACTGACAGTTCCGGAGCTCACGCAAGACTTTCTGGAAGTGATGCGAACACTCCTGTGTCTCCCCACCAGCAGCACGCCCACGGGGACTCCCCCACGCCCGGGAAGTGGTGTCCGTTGGCCTGCACTCACTCAGCATCTGTATTTCACATGAGACACCTCACTTGAGCCTCAAACTCATATCCAGTTTCCTCCGGGACCTGTTCACTTGTAATCATAGTCACTGAAAACTCAACACGTGGACCCCCCTTCATCCATTTCAAAATGACACCATCGAAGCCGTCACGGCCATCTGTCTCCATCCCAACCCGCGAAGCTGCCGGGCAGGACAGCCCCTGACCAGCAGGCCCTTCCTGTGGCCCTGTGGCTGCACCCCACCCCGCTCCCTGAGTCCACTGTACGGGTCCCTTTTCACATGACTCGCCGCTGACAGCTCACGTCGAGCCTCCCTCCAACGCGTCTCCCTCCCAGCCCCCCTCCACGCTGCCACAGCCTGACGCTCCCGAAACCGACACCTGAGAACGTTGCTCTCGGGCTGCCTGTTTGTCAGTGGCTGGTCGGGGAACGTATGGCTTCTCAGCGTAACACAGGAGCCCTTCATCCCGTGTCCCGCCCGCACCTTTGCCCTCCTGGGTCGGCCGCCCCTGCTTGCTCCTCTGCCGTCGTAGTTGGACAGTTTTCAGACCCTTGAATAAATGTCAGCCTCTCCAACGATGCTACTTTCGCTCATCACTGTGTCTACAGGGTTTAAAAAAAAATTCTTGGACATATTATACTCCGGGGGTGCTTGTAAAGTGAATGACGGGTTCTATTTAAGAAATGGCGTTTTCTAGAGGAGAAAAGGCATCTCCTCTAGAGTGGAAGCTGTAAGCAGGCGATTCAAATAAAAGAGATTTTAAAAATAAGCCGTCGAACGCATCGGAATTTAACCTTCTAGAAAAGAGAGACCTAACATGGCAGAGGAGAAAGAGAAACGCGCATGTTCCGTTTTGTCGAGGCGGTTGGCCTCGCGTGGGAAGCCGGGCTGGGTGCTCCTGCAGAAATCTGAGACAACCATTCATTCAGTCAGGACATAACAAAGGCCCACGAAGAGATTTGTTTCAGGCCCGGAAAACGAAGGAGGGGCTGTTACATTTACCAAGCAGACGCAGGCCGCGTGCTCCCAAGCCATCCATAGCTTCCCGCCTGAAACGCCGCGGGTCATGGCCATGCTGTGCGGTTCATTAAATACAAGGCGCAGTTTAAAGCAAGAGCTGGGACTGGTCTCAGCCTACGTGCTCTGACGATGGTGTATGGGAAAGTACTGACCCCTAGGATCGCAGGCCCCTGCGAGAGCGGATGCTGGGCCTAAAATCGCCCTGTGCAAAACTGGTACTTAACAAGTCCTTCATGCCGAGTACAGAAACAAAAGATTCCTTCTCCGAAAGCCACTGAGGGAAAGACAATTTCCTGTTTACTCCCGTATATCTCATCTTAATTTTAATAATGTCACCATAAGAAACAAGCTCTCTCTCGTTTTCCCTTGTTCACTGAATATTTATGGTGTTCATCGAGATGCAGTCTATTATTTTGTTGCGCTATAACATTTCCAGCTTTCATATAAATACAAAATCAACCTAATTGCGTTCATATAAAGGAAGAGACACGCCTGCAGAGTGGAAATGCCTGAGAAAAGTGAGCGCTTTTCCTTTCACGCTGAACTCAAAGCACAGGCTTGTCTCGTTAAATATATAATATAATTAAACGTGATTAGATTAGTAATAGATGCAAATGGCTTTTTTCCCACTGAATGATTTAAAAAAATCATTGCAATTAGGCATCTGATTTCCCATCTACCTGTCTACAAAGCACTTCCCTGTGTTCACTGATCCCCAATTGTGAGTGTAATTTCGGGACCTATTTGAAAGCAGGTGGGTTTCCAGGTGCACCCGTTAGTTCCCATGAAGTCCCCGGGCACGAGGGGAAGGCTGTCTGCACTCCTTGGGAGACAACACAGCTCCCGTGACATCGGCACAGCGTTCTAGCCCAGATGTGACCCCGCGTGTTAATTTTGCATGTCGCTCTAAGACACCGTTTTGCCTTGTATTTTCAGGCTCGTGATGAGTGATTAAGTGAGTTTTGTTCTTTTCCACTCTACTAACTGCCTTAAGTTTTGAAAAACTTTTAAAACTTGCCCTAATTTTGCAGTTTACTAAAAATAAATGGACACTAGAGAACTTAACTATGTCTTCCTCACGCAGAGCGAGGGGAGAGACCGCTAAGTTGGCTGGAACTGTGAAAGCTGTGCTATTGGCAGCAACGCAATTTCACTGATCGTATCCTCTTTCGGAATTCCATATCCCCAGCTGCCCCTCAAAAAAAGGAAGACAAAACAGCAGCGGTCTCCGTGAGAGAGGGAAAGGGAAGGAGAAGGGACACATCACTCTAGAAATAAGAAACACAAACTCTTATTCTTATAGTAGGGTATATCAATTCATTCTAAACAAAACAAGCTAAAGATACCTTTCTAATCGGAGTTTCTTCCAACCTGACTCCTAACTGTTTCTGTTTCGCCGGCTCCCAGTGACCACACTTCAGCAGCTGCTTGATCTGCAGACGATACACCCACCCTACCTACCCAAGGTTGCTACCAGCTCTGTCCACGGACCTCTGCAGAAAAGGGTGTCGGTGCTTGTTGGCTCCCCGAGGGGGCATGGACCCAGGTTAAAGGGCTTTGACGAAACGCACTGGCAACGGTAGTGCTCAAGGCTTGTGTCTGGGCTAATCGAGCACAGGAGTGGGGCGAAAGGATGGCTGGGGCATTGTTTTGTTTCTTCCTTTACTCGCGGAACATCTTTACAATGGGATAGGCTATGGGCCGCCCAGCTGGCAGCGGACTTTTTCTAGCTCTTCTGTTCTGCTCAGTGTGGCAGCAGGACTCGGGCATCCCCGGCAGCACGTCAACGCTGGGGGGGGGGTGTGCTCATAGCTTAGCCTTCAGGGTTCCTTTCTGCCTTTCCGCTTCTACAGGCTTGGTTTGGGGAGCCAGCTTTACTCAGGCATCCAAGTACAACATCCTTCGGGAGTAGAAGAAATGCAAAAGAAGGGGATCTGGGGTGCGGGCGGCCCCCGGGGACGAGCATCCCCGCCCGACCCGCCTTGTGTGGCTCCCATCTGCGCTACTGCTTAAAGAAAAAATAAGCTAAAGCCACTGCATTTTTCAGTTCTCTTAGACATGGCAGCTTCACTTACATCCTAATGAAGAGAGAGGTTGTAACCAAAAACGCCCACTGCTTCTGCATGACACGGACATTTGAATTTTTCAGCATTTTTATGTCAGAGACCATGAAAGGGAGATGTATTTAAGTGAAAGACCACAGATATTCGATTGAAAAGGAACTCTAACAGATTACCTAGCCCAGGACAACAAATACAGAGCCCTCTCCTCCCTTCCTTTCCATTATCCTGTCTGTGGTGTCATGTACTTCCAATCAATCTGGACGATTTCCCCTTCGGAGCTGGAAGGCAGCTCTGTCATCACTCTCGGCACAGCCGTGCACGCCACCACCGAGCCTGGTCGCGCTGGTTGCGACGGGCGCAGAAACCGGGAGCCCCGCGCTGTCCCTGAAACGGTGGGACCTCGTTATCTTACATCAGAGAAAAAGGAGGCCAGGAATTCGGTCCAGGTCAGTGTCTCGAGTTTCTGAATATGAGGATGTGTCATGTTACCACAGAAGAGAAAGAGTCCGAACAAGGTCTGTGCGAATTTGGAGCCCGATCTCTAAAACTCTGACTTCTGCAGTAGCTCTTGAAAACAAGCTCTCAGTGCTGGGTTCAGTTTGGGGAATGTTCTTAAAATTTGGTTGGAATCGCCTAAAGAAACACCTGGCCCACATCTGGCCACACGTGTGGGTGCCTTCTGTACCTGGCACTCGATGAACGCGTGCAAGTGCACGCCTGTCCCGCGGCACAGCCAGGACACAGAGCCACGCTGTCTGCACACGTGGGGCTGCACTGGCTCGGGCCACGCCGCGCCCCAGTGCAATCCCGTCTCTTCCTTTCCAGGGCTCCTCGGGCTTTGAGAGCCGGTGGGGTCATGTCCCTCAGCTTTCTTGCCTTCAAGCCCTTGTGGATCCCAAGCCTTCCCTACGTCTTCTCTCCAATCCCCACATATCCCGTGAACGTCTTGCACCCGACGGTGACAGGGACAGACGTGCAACCTCATCGTCCCTACGGATCTCCCACTGGCGGGGCCCCTTCACTCCCTCCTGCATCACAACACTCCTCACCCAGGACAGGGTCGGGCCCCGCATTTCTCGGGGACATCTCTTAGCAGCAGAAAAGACCGGGAAGAAGCCTCCATAGTTCAAGCTAAACATCGCCGTTCCCACAGGGCCCTGTGCTGGAAGGAGCATCCCCGTGCTCTTGCTCTTCACTGACACGAATGCTGCATCTCAGAAGGCATTCGGATTTTGAAAATTCTTATCACTATTTTCAAATCTTGCGATAGTAACCATAGGATCTTATCTGACTGGGCCACTTTCTTTCAAGGTGAGCAATTCAACGGCTCTGCTTTTGCTCTTGAAAGATCTGGAAAAATCCCCCACTGAAACATGGTTTCTACCCCAACACTAAGATTTCTAGTCCTCTATGCGGCTGGTAAGCTCCTTAAGTGCCAGCCGACTCAAGGCAAGCTCCCACCTTGAGGGACTGCCCAGTGACGCGTCCTGTGTCCACACCTGCACTGGTGGCCGGCCGCTGGGGCATGGGGTCATCTGCCCTCTGGTCCCAAGGGCGTCCCTGTCTCCCATTCCACACACCCACCTCTCCACCCCCGCCCACAAAGAGTGCCCGGGGGGCCCAGGGTTAACGCAATCTGGGTGGGCCCCAGGGACGCCGTCCTCTCCTGAGGGCGGGAAGGGGCCTTTCCCATCCTGTCTTAACCTGACTTGGGTATGAACAACCCTGTAGCTGGATGCGAGGACCAACGCAGCCAGGAAGCTTTCCTTGTCAACAGCTTCTCCGGGACAGGGGAGGGCTCAAATTCAAGTTCCTACTGTTTAAAGAGAACAGGCCCTCTCACGTTCCCACACGGCGGGCTCTGGGTCTCAGACAGGTCAGCTCTGGCGGCTGTGGGTGGCATTTCATAAAGTCAAAATGTTAAGCACACACATAATCAGCTCATAATTTAAAAAAAAACCAAAACCCACTCCCTGGGAACTGCCTTCTTCTCTCAAAGGGAATTGCTAGCTGACCTCGCTCCCTTTGGCTCTGACAACAGCCGGCTGCAACGCCGCCGCCCTCCCCGCCACGCGGGACTGAAGTCGCGCTAAGCTCCGCTCGGCAAGCCTGGCCAGCTCAGCCGGTGTCCCCTAGGCAGCAGGTCCTTCTGCCCCAGGCTCTCAGTCCCAGGCTCCACGTCTGAGCTGCCTGCCAACTGCGCGCACACCTGCCACGCTATTATTTCCACTAACGACACAGGAGGCCTTCACCAACTGCAAAAACATTTCTGAAAAACCCCGGGGGTCAAACCAGACTATTCAAAAATAAGAGAGGGAGGGACGCAGAGAAAAAGAAAGAGAACACTGATTGTCTTCCTGTGATGAGGATCTCCGCTCTTAAAGCAAGGGCCCACCAAACATTCGAGATCGGGTTATTTCTCATTTGACTCATTAGAAACCAGGGCGGCTCCACCGGCGGGCGCCAGGCGCACCTCTGAGACCGCACCCGCTGCCCAGTGCATTGCGGGCCAGGAGGGACGGAATTCGCCTTGTGGCCATGCTGTTACTGCGCAGGAAATCCCGGCTGCCCCGAGCGACACCTGCGACTGTCTCACTTCTGCTGTAAGACTTCTGGATCCAAACTCAGGGTGTCCGTTAGGGGCTTGGGTGGTTGGCTGGCAGCCTCAGGGCTCGGTCGGCACAAACCAAAACGAGCTGCTAAAATGTAGCAGGAAGAACCAGACGGCCGGGCTCAGCTGGCAGTGACGTCGGTGCTGGGAAGTCCCGTTAGCCGATGTTTGTCAACCAGTCTGTCATCACGAGGCAGTCTTTGTTGAGGACGACGATTCAATCAGACTGAGCTGCTGGGTGACGCCTTTTGGTCGCTGTTGTGCTGTCGTGCAAAAGTTTCGGTTTATGACATTTTCGTCATTCTTTGAGGGTATTGTTATCAGTCACATCTGGAAACTATTTTCTCAATTGGTTTTCAACAAAACCTTCCATTTTTATTATTAAATATTATTATTTCTATGGTATTATATACTATTGGTATAATTTGAGAACATGGAATAAAGTTCCCTTTTAAATACTAAATTGAGGCTTTATAAAAATAACCATTAATGATAACAGTTAAGTTGTACTGGACACATGTCATATGCTGTTCTCTGTATGTGTTGATTTTACCTTATTTAAAAATTGATACTCAACATTTACCTTAAATGTTAAACACACTGTGTATATACTTATATGTTATTATATATATTGTCATTATAAACGTGAAAATTGGGCTCCCAAGGGTTTTTTTTTCCTACTATTTAGTTAAGATGTGTTCAGTGCTACTTGTTGGTGAGACCAGTTGTGAGCCGGCAGCGCGCCCTTTCGTGGCCTGTCGAGTGGCAGGTCTTCTCTGAATAAGTCCTCAGGGGACTGAAAGCTGGACAGACTCTGTGCAGAGGCGGGAGGTGACAACGTTGTGCATGTGCTCATGGATGCGGGACGCTCTGTCCCAGGGAAAGAGAATTGTCAGAAAGAAAAGAAACCACCTGCGTGGGTGGAGTGGGGCAGCCCGGCGGGAAGTGGGAGGCGGGAGGACCGAGTGCATCTGAGGACCTCGGGTCGGGGTGGGGGGTGAAGCGGGGACAGGTGTCAGCTGTCAGAAGGGCAGGGCGATTCTCTCCCAAGCAGCGCCCAGCACGGACGGACGTGGGTCTTCATGTTAGGAGCGATGGGATGGTTTGTTGGTTTGCTGGCTTATTTTGCAAGAGAGAGTTTACTTAGAAAGTCCCAGAGGCAGAAGTGAGCTGTAGAAGAAATGGACCCGGGAAACAGGAGACAGATTCAAAAGAAGGGCCCTTGGAGCTTTGGAGAGAAAGAGGCAACGAAAAACCTGCCTGGGGCCCGGGGTGGCGAAGGCATGCGCATGAAAGCCCCCCCCCCCCGGAGAGAGCCCCCTGGGTCTGTCCTGAGGGCTTTTATCTGAGGTCTCAGGGGAGGAAGAGATGGGGTGCTTTTCAAAGGCTTTAATGGGTGAGAAACTGCGCTTGCACTGGGAAGAGATCCCTCTAGCTTCAGTGGACAGCAGGTCAGTGGGGGGTGAGAATGGGAGTGGGGGGCTGGTGAACAGATTCTGACGGAGCTTTGACCAGGGTGGACACTGGGACAGCGGCGGTGTCAGCAGGGAGGGAAATGGGAGGGGCTATAAAGAGGCACAGGGCTGGTGCTGGGGACCGACTAGACGGGGCCCCCGGGGGTGCAAGCGGAGTGTCGTGGGGACTCAGACTTCCTGACATGTGACGCTGAACGGGAAACAGATGGGCAGGCTGTCCCTGCAGGTGGAGCCTCAGTGGGGGAAGCCCTGCAAGTCTATGCGATTTGCGCCCAGCCCCTCCTCCTGTTAAAACTCCCTCCGGGAGGGATCACTGAGGTGCGGTTTGGGGCTACCTCTCTCTGGGGCCTTCTAGTTCTTCACGCCAACATGCCCCCCTCATCGAGAGAGTTCGGTCAGCGAGGAAGAGAGCCCGGGTTTTCAGGCGTCCGCCCTTTCCGAGCGGCCTGCGCCCCTCAGTCAGGGTGAGCCCGAAGGCTCTGTCTCAGCGCGGCTGCGTTAAGAGCACGCCGCGGCTGCGGCGAAAATCGGGCTGCCGCTCGCTTTCCACGTGGGTTCAGCCAGGGTCATAGGAAGCACAAAGTGTATCCAAAAGGCTGATTTTACCTAAAGGGCTCTATGAGTGCAGTTGTGTAAATATGAAGCAAAGTCTTAAACGTTCCCTACTTTCAAAAAAGAAAACGTGTTCTTAGTGTTTAAAGTTAGTCCCTTTCTAGAGCAAAGAATATTTCTGAACTTCCAAATGTTTCCGTCAGAGTCAATGGATTAAAAATATATTATAATTAAAATTGCCTATTGTATTTAGGGGATGTTCAACTCAAAGAAAGGAAAAAGGAGCACATTTAGTTCACATTAGTATGTTATCTATAAAACTAATTTTTTATTCATTCTTTTGAATTTGGGGCATTTTATCACATGGACTTTTTTTTTTAAGTCATAGCAAAGTTATGATTTCTCTTGAGAAATAAAACCTATTTTGCCATACTTTTCTCTCAAAACGAATCTTGGTCATCTTCAAAAATTTCAATAGTAAAATAGTTTATAATAACTAGTTTAAAATAATACTGGAGGTCAGAAAAAAGGTCAAGAGTGGTTTTTATAACAATTTGCAACCTACTGATAGCAGATCACAGGCCCAGGGGAGCCCTTGGGGGCTGGGGGGCAGGGAGGCCACACCCACCCAATTCCCATCACATGCTCCCAGTTCCTGAGGAAAGATATAGGGACAGCCTAAGTAACCGAGCGACATTACAACCTCGTTTCTTCTCTGTAAATCGGAGTGCGACACCTGCTTGTCTCGGGGAAGGACACAGGGGCAGCGTCTGCCGGGTCAGTCTGGTTCATTTCCCCCCAAAAGCATCTCACAGAATGTTCAGGGTGAAAGTCAAACCAGTAACATGCGTCACCAGGTTTACTTCGTGTAACTGCCAAGGCAGACAAGCAGGGATTTGTCCTTTGCGGCCTCGCGTAAGCCAGCGCGCGTGAACACTCTCTGAAACTGGACTTGACTATGCGGCATGGCTGTCTGGTTTTTCATTTAACTTCCATGCACCATTTTTTAACAATCACTGGCGGGTCGTGACACACACACACTTAGCTATAAGATGCTGCCACAGTGCAATTCCCGTCGTGCCCCAGGCAGTCACCAAAGGTCAGCTTTGGTCTCCTTTCTTGGGTAACTGAACTGCCTAGAGCTCAGCGATGGGTCTGGAGTCTTCACTTCAAACCTGATGTGGGACAGATACCACTCAATGCCATTCTCGTAACTTCTTAGTTCTTTTAAATGACAGGTACCGAGTTGCCCATATCCACACCAATGGAAGTCAACAGGCTTTAATTTTTACGAAAGTTAAAGAAAACCTAACATATGCCTCAAAATGCCAAGATATGAGAGTGAACCACCTAAAATCCTTTTTGACAAGAGATGCCATGTATTTTTAAAAGGCGCATCTATTCTGTCACCTAATCCATTGCGGAAATATTCTCAGTGTGGAAACGCGGTGCATCTGTCACAACATGACAACGAAGTCAGGAAATGGCGGCACTGCGACGCTTAATAACAATTTGGGGGTGGGGAAGGGGGGACCGGACTGAGGCGAAGGAAGGAAGGGGGGCGGGCGGGAGGTGGCGAGGCGGAAGGGAGGGAGGGATTGAATAAATCTTTACACACCGGAGAGTCAATTTCAAGGGCATTTATGTGTGAAAACTGCATAAAACCCCGCTTTGAGATGAACTGTTTTCTCCTCATGCTGTCCACTCCTCGCCACGCGCCACAGAACTACTTCTGGTCCACAGCCCGCCGGCTGGGGAGTGGGGGTCACTCATGGCGTCGGCGTTCCTCCCGATCTTTTCTGTTTTCCTTCCTGCTTTAGCATTTCGCCGTATCAACTGCTTCAGGGAGCTGGTCGGCCACACACAGGCCTGCATCTTACTACGGGGCGGCTGTGGTCGCTGACTCGAGGTCCCGATCCCTGGGCTACAGTTGACACAACTTTTATTACACTGATGGACTGCAGAGTTCATGATTTTGACAAACATTTGCTGACAACCTCCTGTGGCCAAGACAGAGGATGTCATGTGCCACAATGTGGAGTTCATGTTGGGCTCAAAGAAGGGCTGTCGCAACCTCAGAGCGGGGACGCAAGGTGACGAGGTTTGGCCTGCAACTGCTGTCACGGTACGCTCGCGTCGGCAAGGACAAGGGAGACTGGCTGCACTGCAATACCCAGGGGAGTGTCTTCAGCTACATGCACGAATCCACACGTCTGATGCCCAGCTATCCGCCGAACTATTTTATGAAGCACAATCAGTGACTTCGAAACGTCTTTCTCTAACCTAGTAATTAGCTTAAGAGGAGGTGGCAAGTGGACCAGAAACCATGCAGCGAGGACACAGTTTTATCTCACAAGACGCCGCTGAAGTCACACCCTGAACCCTTAATGCCGGTGCCGCCCACACACAGGCCCGCCTGGCCTCGGGGGCAGCCAGTGCCCGTGGTCCCTCTCTGAGGGTTGTCGCTGGACTGGCGCAAGTTCCGTTAATTCATGAAGACAGTGCTCTTTCCTGATTTAATAGGCACGGGTCTCAGAATTCCTTGCACACCCCCTTCTCCCCAACACCCTCTAAGGCATCACCTTGCGTCTGAGAGGCAACGAGAGGCAAATGCTTTGCCTCCACAGGTGGGTATTCTCCTGGGAGTTAATTTTTACGTAGGTACTTGCTTATCGTCAAGGTGGTCTCCATAGGGTCGCCCCAGGGGCACATTTCCATTACAATCTTAAATTGGATAAATTCACAATGAGGGGGAAAGGTCCAAAAAGGTGCTTTAGAAATAACAGTTTTCAGTAGAATTGTGAAATTATAGATTATTTATTTTGCGTCATCTGCTCCCACTCTTCGGTTAGGTCATACAATGATTTTTTAAATCTTTATACTATCTTACACCAACACAATAAAATATAGCACGCGTGAGGTCATGTTAATAAAGCAGGGGCTAAGAGCTCTACAGTGGGAAAAATAAAAGACATAAAATACCTTTAGGAGGGTCGAAGATGAGAGTTCATATTAAATTATTAGAAAATTGTATCCAGTTTTGTTAGGGAAGAGTTTTTTTTTTTTAAGCCACTGGTAGGAAACCGTAGAATGACCTCAATGTTGTATAAAGGTTGTGATCTCAAAGTCCAAGGATGTAAGAAGGTTATAAACAATGCTTACCGCTGTCACCCAGGTGTGAAGGTCAGTAAAATTAACGCACACAGGTGCTGAGTAGGCGGCCCTGTCAGGCTAAGTTTCCCATGAGGGGTCGCCAGCCTTTTGGTGCCCTCAGCCCCAGCTGGCGAGCTGGCCCTTCTCATCGGAGAGGGGCGGCATCCCTGGCACAAACGCCTGGACTCACAAGCCCAGCCGGCTCATGTAGCCCAGGACAAAACCCGGCGGTTTATTTCAAGTCCCTCTGCCTGATCCCAAGGCGCGCGACAAGGCTCGGCCCCCACCTGGAACCGCACGCCCGCCACGAGGCCCTGTTCCTCCCCAACCCAGCCCCTCCGCACACCTGGACGGAGCCTTTGCGATCCAAAGGGACTCCTGAGGGTCCAAGATGGACGCCTGCCAGGGCCGCCCTCCTCGTCCTCGCCCCGGTTTGAAGCCTTCCACGTGGTTCGCAAACCCTGCACGGCCTTCCCCACAGACTTCCTCCTGTCTCCCCCGCCATTCCTGCCCCCAAACACAGTCCCGCCAAAGCCTTCAGGTCCCCGAGCGCGGGCCTGAGGGCACCAGCCGCCCCCCCGCCCCCGCCAACTCGACCATCACTTTCTCTTGTTCATTTTCTGCAGAGACGCCCTGACCCGTATTTCCACTTGGCTAAATCCTCTTTCTATCTTCCTTCTCCCCTTACCACTTCGGGGTGGGGGGTCGTTTTCTCAGCGCCCTTTTGAGGAACACAGTCCCCTCACACTGGGGGCTTCTCACCCCTAAACCCCTTGCCATTACTGTGGTGACATGTCCTCTCGGCCAGGGAGGCCCATCGATGGAGCCCGTTGCGAGACTCGTCCCTGACTGGCAGCCCGCACCTGCCACCCCTGTGCACCCACCAGGCTTGCCTACTGAGGCCACTGCCCCCTGTGTCTCCTCCAGCCGGTGGCGACCAGCTGACTCCCTCTGTGCGGCACTTCCTCGGGAAGCCCTGGGGTTCTGAGCCCCGCTTCTCGGAGCTGCACTGTGGTTGGGGCGTCTCCCACCCGTTCTCTTCTCTCTCCTCGGGTGCGTGTCAAACCTACACAGGGGTCCAAGCCCCTCCCCCACTCCCGTTTGCTCCCTGCTCTCTTCACTGGAGGGTCCCAGGGGGCACATCGAACCCCCTCCGGGGGCCTGGCTCTCGGGGGCCCGAGACTAAGCATGCGACTTTCTCTCTTTAATTTGTGCTTCTGGTGTCTTGTGCGAAGTATGTATTCAACCCATACTGTGTGCGTGAATTACAAGTGAAGATGTAACAATATAAGTGACGTTATCAGCAGCAAACAGCAAATGCCTACCATTTTCCAGACACGTCGCCTATTTCTCGCCTTTGAGCAGGTATGGAGGGCGTCATCCTGAGCGCTCCCCGTTCCAGCAGTGGTAGGACCGTGGCTCTTACACAGCCGCCCACCCTCCCAGCTCCCCCCTTGCAAACGCAGGGAATTCAAGGTGCTTGAAGGTCACAGGACAACAGAGGGGCCATGAATAGTCAATGCATTCTGAAAGGAGATGCCCACTCTCTGGGAAGCTGGGGGACACCCCCTGACAGAGCGGGGAGTGCAGGCGGAGGCACCGGCGGGGACCGCCAAGAGAGGCGAGGGCGCAGGTGAGCTCGGCAGGAAGAAGGCGGGGCAGCAAAGCTGGGGGGGGCGTGGCTGAAAGCCACCACAGAGGAAATCAAGCACCACCCGCGTGGACAGGGAAACACAGCCAGCCAGCCTACTACAGTGGGAATACCCCTGAGACCCGTGGGGACCCTGGAGAAATGAGAAATAAAAGCAGAAAGACGACAAACCAAAAGCCCAAACGGGCGGGTCACCTTAGCTCTTTAATCCGAAGAAGCTGAGGTCATAATTCAACTCATATTTACCTCGGCTTCCTTCAAAATCTACTTACTCATTTAGCAACTACAGGGTGAGTCACTTAGCCAGCAAGAGGTAAGTGGATTATTAAAATGGAACAAAAAGGAGCACACCTTGACTATAAAAATACTTTAAAACAGTCTCAGTTTAAGAAACTGAGGGCATATCAGGAACGTCAGATGGAGAAGGGAAAGCTAAGTGACGCCCGGTCCCAGAAAAGGGCTGCTAGGACTCAGTCCACCAGCAACCCCACCGCGATCTGCGGACGGACCGCTGGTAGCAGCACGTACTCCTCACCCCACCGGCTCTATTACGGGGGTATAGCCGACACAGATCCTTCTTTTAGACCCTCGGAACGCATCTGTGTGCCCTCCTCCGAAATACCCGAGAAAAATGCAGGGAGAGGCCCACCGTCCTTCACAGTAAAAATAAATGCCCTTGAAGAAGTTAACGCCGCTTTCCTCGCCGAAGGCGCCACACGGAGGCAGAGCCTGTCCTGCCCACAGGGTGTATTCAGCGAGCACCGCGAAGCCTCCTGTGGCATTCTGAATGCTGTTTGATTTGTTTTAACCCACCTAAATTTGGGGAGCTTTTCAAATGAGTCTAGAGCTCTGGGAACCTCTCGATCGATGGCATCTCACACACAACAAGACCAGGGCCCACGCGCTCCGGCCCGGCAGCCACCCGTGCACCTCGACCCCTCCTCCGCCGTGCCCGCCATTTACCCCCACCTCAAACCCGATGAGCTGCTTGGAAAGGAGCTGATGTCAATGAAACGTTCCTTGACAACAAAGCTTTCTTTGCTCAAAGTAGAAAACCTAAAAATAGGTAGGAAGTGCTGCGGGTTACCAAATTTGGAGCAAATACTTCCTTCTTTAATGTGCAAATCACGACTGTAGGAAATGAGATGGGTTCACGTGTGACCATCACCACGCCATCCGTGCAGGCTTCAGAACGGGAGCCCTGCCCTCACTGCGGCACAGGTAAGAGCTGGGGTCTCTGCACCAGAGCCTTTGAGGTGGCAAGTAAGAAAGAAGAAGAGCGGTTTTCCTGAAAATGTTTCTTCTCCAGCACAGTTCCACTCATGGATTCCAGCAGAGCAGTAAACGCATTACACTGTTTTCGTCGGCAGCTCTCTGCAGCTCCCCGAGTAAACTGGGAGGCCTGCAGCCCAGTTACCCAGCACGCCTGCTCCATCTCAGCACGTGATGAGCACGTTTGAAACGAATGGGCCAATCTCCTGGCACTTCTGTGTACACGAGATGGACATGCAGGGAAGGCGCAGAAGCCAGAAGACGAAGCCTTGTGAAGGCTTGGAAGGTCCTCTTCACTTCCGTCCCCAGACACTTCACCAAGAAAACAGTAACGTAAAAGTTTAAATGAATAAATACATAAATGAGGCAAGAAATGAAAAATCAATCAGTCAGTAAATAATACATTTCTTTGATAATCGTAAACTATTTTTCATACATTTTATTGCCACCAGTTTTAATTTTTTATCTCTCATATAAATTTACTATTATATTGTTATTTGCAAGCATTTAAAAATGACCTCCCTAAAGATAATGAAAATACCCTAGTTATGTGAAGATGCGTGAATTTTTTTCATTATTAATAAACTTGTTACAGTCTGATATTCTGCAAGTTTTTGAAAACAGAAAACAATAACAATTCTTAGAGACAATATTTTTCTAAGTTTTAAAATCTCTGCAGAGAACATTTCAGGGTATTTCTATTTTATTATAATTTGATGTTGGAAATATGGATATTTGAAGTTTTAGGAGTATAAATAGCTGTGGTCCATACGAAAAGCTAGGCATGGAACTCCAGGTAACAGTTACATTTTGTTCCATGAAGCCATTAAGTCTTGCTTGAGTGAAATAAGTTTCTCGCAGGAAGCATCTAACTAAGTTCTGTAGCGGAAGATTAGGCTTTTAAAATGCATGGACACAGTAATAATGTTAAGGGCATTTTGATTTATCTAAACATGACAATTACAATATGAGTATAACCAAAAAAAAAAAAAAAAAAGCCCTTAAAAATATCACAAAATAATTTCTACCAGCACCCAGAATCTAAAACATTTTGGTTTTTGTTCAAGTACAATGGAGCCGACCTTTGTTTGCTGTTTATTATTTTTTCTGTCATTTCTTCATGTAGCTTAATTTACCCTTATCTCTCTGTTGCAGGTACAAGCTACATTCTAGCTTCTTCATACATTTTAGAAATGCTCTACTCCAATAAACAGTGTGGGGCCACATAGGAGATCTTGGAGTTGCTGTAATGATAGATGTTTTCTGTCTTCAAGAAAATGTATCCTGAGGTCCATATTTAAGATGGGCACTAAACAACTTTCACTAAGTTTTTCACTACCCCAAAACCTTCTTACTTCTTATTTTTATTAGCACTCTGTCAGAATCCTTAGCACTCTGTCTCGTTGATTTGACTTACATCCACAATGAAAACAGAGATGACGACAATTGCTTTCTTATATATGTTGTCTCGGATGACTTCAGGGGACTTAAACTAAGAATATCTCATTCACGGGATTTTTGCAGAAAATGGAGAGTGAACGAGCGCGGGTCTGTGATTTTCTCAACCGCTCTCAGGCAGCTGCGGCGAGCCCGTCGGCCTGAAATGGCTCGTGACGCAGCCGCACAGCTGTGCCGTCTGCAGCGGCCCGTGTCTTCAATGGCCGTGGAAGCAACTCAGTGGGAATTTTCTAAGCAAAATAAAGATTTTGAAACTCTTTTAGTCATCCTAGATTTTCTTCTTCTGTAGGAAGACATATTAATTTTTCCTATTAGAATGGTG
The DNA here is from genome assembly GCA_004026545.1 of Mormoops blainvillei. Taxonomy (NCBI): domain Eukaryota; kingdom Metazoa; phylum Chordata; class Mammalia; order Chiroptera; family Mormoopidae; genus Mormoops; species Mormoops blainvillei. The sequence continues at coordinate 39,496 of PVJD01009079.1, read as the reverse complement.
CTATTGTTACATTGGGTAGAAAATTATTATTCCTTAAAGTTTTCAGTTTTTCACAGTGTAGTCTATATTTGGGTCTATCCAACTCTGAATTTTAATTCTAATTTCCATGTAGAAATTTTAGGAAAACTGTTATGTTATTTTGCCTACTATTTATGCTAATCTTCCTTAAGGTAATTATCAAAAATTATAATTTCTAAGAATATACACAAGCACTGAACGTAAGCAAGCACTTGGCTGCTGTTCCTTGGGTGATATTGTGAGTTAATCTACACCAGAACATTCTAGTCTATATATAGATTTTCCACAATACAGGTATGAAAGCTGTCACTAAAACACTGATAGCTGGCACTATCTAATAAGACAATGACAAAGTAGACTTTCTACAAAAAAAAAAAAATGGGGGGATATGTTATCAAAAGTATGACAAGAGTTCATGGATGAAGAATATTTTATAAGAAATTTAACTTTAGTATTAAATATTTTTAATATTAAAAACACTGATCCAAATACTTTGGATGAAATATACGATTTAATTAATATAGCAAATTTATTTTTTAAAATATAGTTATAAATGTCTTTGCAAATTATTTTATCAAACACCACTGGGTCTCATTATTTATACATGAATCAATAATTTCTTTTTAAAAAGATTTTATTTATTTGTTTTTAGACGGAGGGGAAGGGAGGCAGAAAGAGAGGCAGAGAAACATCAATGTGTGGTTGCCTCTCATGCGCCCCCTACTGGGGACCTGGCCTGCAACCCAGCATGCACCCAGACTGGGAATCAAACATGGACCCTTTGGTTTGCAGGCTGGTACTCAACCCACTGAGCCACACCAGCCAGGGCAATAATTTCTATAAAAATATTGACTGGCCTGAAAACCTCCCTTCCAGGAGAGTAATTTGGGGGATATCTAAAACTTTAAGCTAACTCTAGTGAAAACAAGGCTCAAGAAAACCATGCAAAAAGCATGACTTTCCCAAATCAAAGCCTGTATGTATTATTCGAGTAACTAACAAGTGCAACATGGTCAAATTACTAGGAAAAACGCTCATAAAAACTAACCAATACTTGCCAATGTGTGGTTTCAAATAGACCCCAGCATCCTGGCCGCATGCAGAGGGGACCACAGTGGTTGGTCAGGGTACTTGTGCAGTGGCTTTTTAGTCAGTTCACAACGCAAGAGGAAACTGAGGTGATGAACGGAGACGTGAATAAACAGATTATTTTATAACAACAATAAATAACTGTCAATTCACAGAGCTTGTGAAGCCATACACCATTTATTAAAAAGAAAAGAAAACAAACAAGAACAAGGTAAACATTTATTTGGAAGAGACCTACGTCATCCCAGACGTTAGACACAGTGGTATCAGAAGTGGAGGTGAGGGAGGGTCCTTACCCCTCCCCACACCCGCGTTCTTGGAAGGGGACATGAGCAGTTCCAACTTACTTCATCTTCCACCAACTCTTACCAGTCACAGGTAAACTGTGAAAATATACCTGTAATTTTCAACCGAGTATCTAAATTCATCACTAAATGGAGCTTAAAACTCCACAGAAAGAGGGTTCTTGGCAGTTACTGGGAGCCTATGTCCCTGGGTGGTCCCCACAAGGGGGACAGCTCCTGTGGGCTGCCAGTGACTGTGCAACACTGTTGAGCTGGGTGGGTCACACTGGTAACGCACGTGTGATCTACATGGCACTTACTTTAAGGTATTGCTGGTCATAAAATTACCATACACCAGGAAAGGGTAGAAATGAGACTGCACCAGCCAATTAGCAATCGCCATCACTCCAGACACTACATGAATGTGCTTAGAGTTTTTATTCTATTAATTTTTAATGTGTTCAACTATTCAATGACCTGAAATGACACTTTTATTTCCAGCTGGGAGTCCCCGAGCACAGGGACTCGTACTCAGCTTTGGGTGCAGAGCTCTTCCAAGAACCCGTTCCTACAGGGGCTCCTTCCACGGGGGCTAGTTTATAAAATGCGAACACTCGCTTAATGACTAAAATATTCACATGCAAAAGCCTGTTCGCATTTAAGACGGTTTCTGTGTCTTCCCTCTGTATTTATGAATACATTAATGGAGAGAGTTAAAGAACTGCAGGTGTCTGGACTAGCTCAACTCACTAGCTCTTCCAGATTTGGGGTGGGGAAAGCACCTTCCTTCAAAGTTAACCAAGACGCGACCGCCCTCACGAATGCACCGGGAACCACAGTGGAAAACAGACGTGTGCTCTCTGCATAGTGCCATCTACAGTCAAAGCAGAGCAGAAACACCCAAAACTGTCAACATTCAAGTGCCTCTTGGTTCCAAAGGTCACCTACAAGATTCCTCCCTATGATGCAATCATGGATGCACTTTTAGAATATCACGTCAGCATCTACATACATAAACAATCCTTAGTGACTCCTGCTATATTAGTTAAATGGAACTTTGCTTTCATATTGTACACCATTGGTAACCACGGGAAAAATGGCCCCTGGGAAATACGTCCTTTAAAGTTTTCTTACAATTTATTGTAAGGTAGAATGTGGCCAAAATGTATTAAAAGCTGAGATGCACAGTCCATTCTTTCATGCAGTGCGCCTGCTCTGAACCAGTGTGCCAAGGACTGTCCCTTTGTATTTCACCTGTGGAGCGCTCACAGGGGTCTTTTAAATCCAGGCATGATAGGAACCCCCACCACATCACCAAGTCAGTGCCCAAATCTGCTCACTTCCATCTCCCTCTGCCTTCACCTCTGCCATCCAGCTGTCATTATGTCCGGGGGGACGGGGGTGGGGGACACCTACAACCTTTCAGTCACCGATCTTTCAGCAACTGCTCTTGTTCTCTGATTAATTCTCCATGCTGCAGTCCCCTCCTCACGGTGATCCTGTCACTGTTCTTAGGATGCGGGTACCGAGGACCCTGGAGCTTGGTAGATGCTGTGTGTGCCCTTCCTAGTTCTCAAGACTCCACGGCCCCCTCACTACCTGGGGCCCAGGTGCCTTTCCGGTTCCTCCACAAAAGTCCCAGCCTCCTCCTCCACAGGGTTTGGCCTGGAGTCTGGCTCTTCCTGCTTTTTCCCTAAACTCACTAGATGAGCTCTTTGTGGCAAATGCTACTGCAGTTCGTCCTCACAGTCCTCACTGTGCCTAGAATGTCTGCCTTTACTCGTAGGGTTTCTGGCCGGTGGTCCTCCCCGACGCCACTTAGAAAGCAGGACCCTGCCTGGCCTGCTAGCGTGTGGCGGCAGCGGGGAAGGGGGTCGCTCGTTTTAGTGTTGACCTTCAGCTTTACACACAGTAGGTGCTCGATAAATGCTGCTGACTAAATAAAGGAAAAATGCATAAAATAATTGCTTTCGAATAGAAGTACAGCAGCTAGGAGCCTGAAAAGTAGTTCCCCAAATGTATCTCGAACGTGTACAGATATGTTCACACCTACCGAAATATATCCTAATTCAAGTGATATGGACATATCACTTGATATTTATAGAAATTTACTTAAATATTAATACTCAAAACAATCTACTCTTATTTCATGGATTTTATATGTTTTGAGTCAAATTTCAGTTATGATTGAAGACTTTTCCAAGGAGCAAAGGATGACTATTTAGAGTTACGCAAGCCTAAGTCCTGAAGGCTCTCGGCTCGGTTTTCGCGTTTGATGGACACAGTGTGGCCCCATCTCCATGGCGACGCTTCTTTAGGACTGCTCTGATTGTTATGAATGGGGTAAGAAGAATCACGGGATCATTCGTATTTTATGTCCGACATTCATAAAATATATGCGATGTCTAATTTTTCTTTGTTTTCTTTTGTACTTCATTATTTTTATTTCTTCGATTTAATTTCTTTAAATGTCTCAAAGTCAAATATGGGAAGTAAGAGGGAAAAAAATTCACTTAATACTCTTAAACTCTCCACATTGGTCGACTTTTTAGCTGTCCTCTTGGGAGATCCTATACTTCATTATAGCGATGAGAGCCCCGTATCTGGGAGTGTTCCTTTCAGAAGCGCCTTTAAGCCCGTGGCACTGCCTTTCCCAGGCTCCGAATACGGGGTCTTCTATCCCCGAGGGGAGGGTTCAGCTTTGGACGCAGATGGGCTGTGCTCAGCTACGCATCAGAGCCCTCCGGGGTTCGTGGAGACCCCGGGTGCCCTCCCTGCCTTTCGTCCTGGCTGCCAAGTTGGCCAGTTTGGCATCTGCAGCCCGTCCAAGCTCCGACGTGGCGTGCCGACCGAACCTTCTGTCCCCTCAGGTGGGAACTCATCTCTCTTCTTTCTCGGCAGAGTAAGGCTCATTAGTCACACCCCAATGTACTTCGCTGCCTCCCCGAAAGTCTCTCCTGCGCTCAGACAGGAAAAATTGCTGCTTCAAAGCATTCGTACAGCCCCGTGTGGCAGCAGGCCCACGTGCCTCCTCGCCGGTCTTCCGCCTGCCTGGACTTGACTGCAAGGGCTCGTTGAGAATAAAGAACAGGTTTTCGTGAGTGCTCCACTCCCTGACCTTGCAAATTCTGGGCCCACGGCAGACCCTGAGTGGATGTGTGATGAACAAGCATCAGCTTTCCGAGGCGCAGGAAGCAAGGCCTGAGTTCAGCGTAGCGCGGGGTGGCCTGAGAGTGTTGGACGGGCCCAGCCCCTGTGGATGTGGAAGGTTCAGGGACCACATATTGGGGAACCAGGGACTTGGCTTTAAAACTGACTATTAATCAATGACAGTATACTTTGCAAGTGCTCACAGTGTAACTCGGTGGTCTCCAGCATTTCACCCTCCACGTGCCAAGTTCCTCACATTTGATAATGAGGCAAATGAAACCCTTTTAAACAGTGTGTGTTCTCTGATGCAGGTTAAGAACCACACACCTTTCCACAAGCATTCAGAGGGGTCTCCCGTTTTCTGCCTCTGTTATAAATCTCTCTGTAAGCAGGAGCGCAGATGTGATAGAAAGCGTATTCTACTAGATCCGTGTTTTCAAATTATCGTGTGAAAGCTACTTTGTGCACAAGTATTAAGTCAATCCATTTAATTACATGATTCGCCCAAAATAGCATGTTCCTGTTAATGCCACTGAAAAAAATGTATTTCACGTTTCAAATGTGCCAGGCACCGTATAGGTTCCTGTTCACACAGTTTACAAAGAACAGGGAGGGTGAAACATGCAGGGAGGCCTCTAAGAAACAAATGAAAAAAAAGGCATAAGAATGAAAGTGAGTTTCGGAAGGAAGGGCGTGAGGCCATTCTGCAGGTAAAGCTCCAGGAGGGCGGGAATGTTCACATTTGCGTCTTAAGGACGCATCTCTGCAGGAAGCAGGACACGGCCTGGGGAGCCATGTCCTGATCCCAGCCTGAGCGCCGGCTGAGGGCCAGTGTCCGTGTGTCAGTCTAGCTCTAGGGCTCAATTCTCAGTTAAGAACTTCCCAAGGGCGTAATTTTGAATTAATTTGTATAAATTTGCTAACGATAAGTGTATGACTCTGGCTGCATTGTTCTATGTTATGTCTTTGATGTCTGTATTTGTAAAAGTATTGTCTATATTTTTATTTTTTAAATGGTGACTGTTGTACACTTGTAAGCTGTCACACCTCTCCCCAGTAATATCTCAGGTCAGCGTGTGTGTGTGTCGGGGGGTGCGGGTGTGTGCAAAGACAGAGAGGTTAGATAAGCTAAATATTTAGTTTCTTCCTCAAAATTTACCAAAGACATACATGGCACTTACTACGTACCAGGTACTGCTTTAGCTCCTAACATGACCCAGAGTGACAGGTCCTATTCCACTTACATTACAGGGGAGGAAACTGAGGCACGGGAAGGCATGGGAATCCCTGACATTGCGCACGGACAGCCTGGCAAGGCCACCTCTCAGGCTTCCCAGTCGGGTTCTGGAGTCTGGGCTCTTACCCACACCTGAAGGGAGTATTACAAACTAGAGGACAGGTAAATAAAGAAACCAAGAGAAAGAATAATCAGAAATGAAGGATGATTGTCAGAGAGACTTGGGCTATTGGAGGAAACAGCAAATAACATTTCTGTATAAGGAGACAAGAAAAAATGGAACAGAGGGAATATTTGAAGAGACAGCAGCAGATAATTTATCATAATTGATTAAAGGCATCAAGTCACAGAAGTGAAAAGGTAGGATACATACAGAGAAAATCCAATTTCAGAGTACAGTCTCAAAATCAGTCATAGAAAACACAGTCAAAGGAGAGACAATAAAACCAATGGCTGATTTCTCCACAGAAAAATGGAAGGTAGGCGCTGAAGAATGATATTTTTAAAGAACTGTAATAAAATGACTGCCAAGGTAGAAACCCGCCCCTTTGAAAATACCTTTAAAAAATGAAGACATTTTCAGATGCACAAAAACAGGAAACCCTTGTGGGGCCTTTTAGGGAGAAGAAAAAATAACAATGGGTGAGGGCGTGGAGATACGGAAAGGAAGGGGGGACAACGAACAGGCGGACGGTCAGACACGAGCAGTCTTCAGCGTGCACAGTGGCGAGGTCCGCGTTTGCGGCCTAAATATGTGAGCAAATAACCAAAGCTGAATTCAGCAAACTTCTCGAGAATATCTGCACTGTGACTTTTTATTCACTTCCTGTATAAGTACAGACTTATGCTCTGCAGTGTTCACACAGCAGGTAAACTGACCCCACGGCACAGACCTTGGTCTCAGGATATCTTTCCCTAGGTTCCCAGGTGAAATTATGCAGCAGTTTGAAACATAGATATAGTGCGTTATACTCTCTCAATGACCTCTATTCTTTATATTCCATTAATGGTTCTGAAATAAGAAAGGTGGGGGGGGGGGAGAGAGAGAGAGAGAGAGAGAGAGAGAGAGAGAGAGAGAGACGTTTATATAGAAGTTACAAAATGTGTAACCCATCAAGTTAACGCGTGTAGTCTCTCTTTTCACACCAGTTCCCTGTCTTTAACCACATGCTCAGCCATGATTCCATACAGAAACGTGGGATTTACCGATTTAATGATCAAAAAGCACACCTACCTCCACTGTAGGAGATGGAATAATAGCTTAGCAAGTCTCCAGGAAATTTTAGGGGCGCACCTTTTAGTGTCTCCTTTCACGCCTCCTTCCCTGCAGGACTATTGGATGGAGGCCCTTCTCTCCTGATGATTTACGTCATCCACACACCTCACCAAAACCCCTTTCTAAAAGGTGACGGTGCTCGCCCCGGACACCCCGCACCAGAGCCCCGCGGCCGTGCCTGTGACAGGCGCCCCCGGGGGACCGCGTTTCCCGCTGCCCCTCGCGCGGGCGGCGGGCGCCCTGCACGCGGGCCTGCGCGCTCTGGGGCCAGGGCCCGGTTTCCGCCTCCCGCGCCTAGTGCCGGGCACGCGGCCGGGTAGGCGGGCCGGCGGCTCGCCGTCCAGGGAGTGACCAGAGGAGGACTTGCCGGCCCCGAAGCGCATCGTGCCGGCGTCTGCACCCACGCAAGGATGACTTGACGGCAACGCTACGGCTGCTGGTGAATTAAGTTCTCCTCCGTTTTCATCTCTTCCAGCCCCGGAGCACAGCGGCGGTGCCGCTATTATTAAAAACGGCCAACACCCTGGGTGACTGGGGCGCCCGCTCTCCCCAACTGCGGCTTTTCTCCGGCGGCGGGGAGCCGGCAGACCTCTGCCTTTCCCTCCGAGGCTGCGTTAGGCCTTCAGCCTCCAAGAGTGTCCTTGGTCGGCCTGCCCTGCCGCCCCAAGGCGAGGACTAGGGCCTGATGCCCCAAAGGAAGGGAGCGTCACATTCTTTTGCTAACTTTCCCTACAAAAATAAGGATATGGACAATTCCAAAAATGTCAGTTTTTCAAAGGGACGGACTGCTCTTGAGAGACATATATATGCAAATTTGCCCTTGTTGCAAATGGATAAAGTCCCAAAGAAACTCCCCTTGGTAGAGAACCCTCCCTAGATGTGCAAAGGAAGGAGGATGCTTTACTTCCAAGCCATCGCCAGAGAGACCAGGGGCACGGTCTCGTTCACGGGCAGGGACCGGCCCTTCCAGGCCTCACTTCTCTGGGTTCCGACCGAAGCCGTCGTGCCCTCCGACGTGCGCATCTGTCCCTCTTGAGAAGCAGGAAGGCTGCGGGGGGGAGTAGACGCTAATGCCAGCAGTTTCACGTTATGAACTTGTGAATGGCATTTTGCTAAATATTTTTCCATTGGACTCCCTTAAAAATACAAAACGGCTTATATACTTTATTGAGATAAACCACTTGCCAACCCCTGGGACATTTGAGTGCAGTGGTCTTTAAAGCTCACGTCGGGGGACTGTCAAAGGCCGAGTCTTGGTCATGGGCCCAGACAACAGCATGGTGGTGACCAGAAGGAAGCGGGGGAGGGGGAAGGAGAAGAAGGTCTAGGGGGGATCCGCGGTGACGGAAGGAGGCTTGACTTGGGGCGGTGAACACAATACCGCATACAGATGATGTGTAGTAGAACTGAATTCCTGAAACCTACGTAAATTTATTAACTAATGTCACCCCAATTCATTCAATTAAAAAATCAACAAGTGACTCATCTTCCCCCATAGTTTGAAGGCAGACATACCCAGTAACTGTTACCTAGAGGCTCATCTGGAGTATAAACGCACAGTCACTTAAGGACGTCAGCCAGCCAAAAAGCAAGGAGAAGGGCGTTAGCTCGTTTCCCTCTCGGAGGCGCTGGGCCCCTCTGTCTGCGGGGGGCCGGGCTCCCTGCAGCTGAGCGCCCCCCAGAGGCGGCTGAACGGCAAAGGCCGTCGCCGGCAGCGGTGCCTATCGGCTGGGGGGGCTGTGTGGCATTTGCTGACGAGGCGTGGCCACCCGGAGGAGAGCAAGGATTTCATGGCCCCGCTCCATGCCGATGTAACCAAAAAAGAAGAGTGGCAAAACATCAGACCGTCGATTGGAATACAGAGCGGACAGAGTACATCTGGCTCCTCTGCGGTGGTCAGAGACCAGGCCGCGCTTCCGGAAGCTTCTTTCTCTCCTCAGGAGGCGACTCCTGTTGCACTGAGTCAGGGGGTGTGTTGATGGACCAGGGTGTCCTCTTGCTTGTAAAGTACACGCCCCACGCTCCACAGGCCCCACTCACAGTCTGTGTGCTAGAGCAGAGTGCAGGGCATTATGAACTATTCGTGTAAAAATAAACAGAAAATATACGGTCCCTACACTATCATTAATTGACAAATATTTTTAAGAGAGAAACTGGAATTTGGCATTGCTCTCAAAGAGCAAAGAAAGGACAGAACCACAAGGAGAATGGAAACAGCCTAATGGTAACAATCTGAAAGATGGAAATCTGTCTCTAATTACGAGTGAATAAATTTGGTATATTTCTAAACTGATATTTTCCCCTCTGCATATACTATGTCAATAGAAGTGTTTACTCATTTTTCCTATATACTTTTCCCCCTGTCTACTTCAAAGTATTAACTATAACATCTTATTCTGAGGTTCTTGGAAGAGAAAAAAAAAATCGATGGCAGTGAGAAGGAGAATTTTAATTTTTCCCCTATATTACACATTAAAGGGATTAATTAAAGATGATAGGCTGTCTGCTCTTCAGTGCCTGAGAAGGAACCAGAGCAGAGCAAGCTACTGGTCAGCCCCCAGGTTACGGTGCGCGTGATCGGATGTCAGTGTTGCCTTTCTCATATGAGACTTTTATACTTTTAATAGCTAGCTTGTTACTGCCGATGTAACGCACATGTCCACCGCCCCATTGGGAGGCAGGTGCCTCTTACCGAGAGGACCAGGCATAAATTACATCTGCAACGTTTTAATGGCTGCAATCATGCATACGTAACTCCTAAATGGCAGCTACGATGGCAAAGGGGAAAAAATGCAGTTGCCAACATGGGGAAAAAAATATATATATATATACACACACACACATCTTTGGCGCCATCTCCACACAAGGCTGAGGTCCGCCCACCCCACTTCGCCTGGATGGGGGGTCCCTGGCTGAACAAAGCCTCGGGATGGTTTCCCTTCTGAACGTCCAAGTGTCTATAAACGCGTGTCCATTTTCTTACGTCGTGTTCACTGAAACCCTCTCTCTGTGAAGGTGTGATCCCAGCAAGTGGCACAGGTGCTTCTACGACCACACACTCTGGCTTTTGGTCGTACAGGTGCGTCTTTCTCACCGTTATTGCTTATGCCACTGTCTTTTTGAGATGAGACCAAGATAACGAGCCTGTGCTATTTTTTGTCAAGGGTGCCCTGCCGGGTCATCCTGAGGCAGCAGACGTAGGGACTGTTACGGATCCAGTGCCCGCACCCTTGGAATCCTGCCCCCCCCTCCCATGCCATTTGGAGGTGGGGCCTGCGGGAGGTGATCAGGCCATGAGAGCAGAATTAGGGTCTTTATGGACGGACCCCAGGGCACTCCCTGGCCTCCTGTACCACGTGGGGACCCAGCAAAGTGATGGCCATATAGAAAGCTGGTTTTCAGCAGAAGCTGACTGAGTCAGGGCAATGATCTTGGACTTCCCAGCCCCCAGGCCTGTGAGAGACAAGTACGTGCTGTTTATAAGCCCCCAGCCTGAGGTGTGTGGTGATGGCCGCCCGATCACACCGAGACAGTGACCGCAGTAACAGAGCCGACCTGGGAGGCAGGGAGGAGCAACTGGGTTCATTTCAATGAAAACAAGTCACGTCCCGAAGATAGTAAATTCTAACATTCGACTATTCAGGCATCACTTCAGCTCATTACGTTTATGTAACTGAACCATAGCTGCTCCAAAGTGATTCTTAAGGTTGTTCTGGGGTGTAGAGTTGCAATACATTTTATTCTCTTATTGGCTGCAGTAATTAACATTTTCTGGATGATTATTCCGGCGTAGCAGCAAACTTGGTGTATTCCCTTTAGTTAGAGTGTTTCGAAAGTATTCCATTAAAATGATGCTCATTTTTTTTAAAAGTATCTAATGTTTGACTAAGTTTATAAAAGTCAGAAATGAGTGCTAAATTTTATTTACTGTTTTTAATGTTCGTAAAGATAAATAATATGGCTCTTATAATCTAATGATCTATTTAATTTTCTAACATTTAATCCATTGTCACTGCATTAAAATGAGACTCCTTTACCTTTTTCACATTAATCTTTTAATTTACTCCCAAATTGTACATTAATATTTATTTAGATATTTTGAACCAGCATTTATATGGGAGATTTGCTCTAGTTCTCCTTTTTTGTGTCTTTTCTCAGGTTTCGTATAAATGTAAAATTCAGAAATTTACTTCGAGAATTATTCTATCTGGTTTATATGCTGGAGGAGTTTTTTAAACTCCTTAGGCATCTTCCATAATTCATCCACACATCCCTCACCCTCATCACACTGCCGGGGACTGGAGGGGATTGGAGGGGACTGGAGGGGACTGGAGGGACTGGCTCTCCAGTGCCGGGAGAAGCAGGTGTCCACTCTCAGTGAATGCAAATGAGTACCAAAAACCTGCTGTGTCACCACTGCTGAAAGCAGGTGGGTAGAATTTCTGCATAAATATGAGCATTAATATGGTTTTCCCATTTATTCCCCTCCCTTTAACATGCACGTAGCAAATTGACTAAATACTGCTAAGGTGTTGCTAAAGTTCTGCTATTGTCATGATAAAAAAATTAGCATAATAATTTTGGTGCTAATTATGTATCTTTGGAATACCGTTTCATCTCAACAGAAATATCCTTAAGCATAGGAAAATGGTTATTTAATAGAAGTGCAAAATAAAAGAGAACGCTTTTAGAGTCTCCGATTCGTTTTCAATTATAAATAGCTCGTAAAGTGACTATCTGGAGCAATTAAACTTTATATATAATCACACTTCCCTTCATAATAGAATACAAAATAACAAATGGCAAAAGCATTTCCTGATTTTTTTGTGATCAGCATTCCTAAGCTCTGAAAAGATCTTATGTTAAAAGTTCCACGGTCACGACTTCCACGCATTAACCACCGAGCGCACCCTGGCTCTCTCACGCACGGGATCTCTTCGTTTCACCCCGACTGTATCCATTGGCTAGGGCTGCCATAACCAAGGACCACAGGCTAGCTGGCTCAAAACGACAGAACCAGAAGTCCAAGTCCAAGTGTCAGCAGGGCCACACCCGCTATGACAGCAGGTCTGCCTCTCCAGCTGCTTTCTGGTGGCTTGCCTGTAGCCCGCGGCGTCCCGTGGCACACAGATGCATCACCCCACTCTGCCGACCTCACGTGGCCACCCTCCCTCTGTGCCCACCGGTCCCTTTCCCTAAGGACCCCAGTCCTATTGGACAACGGCAGAGCCTCACAATCTCATTTTAACATTGTTCCTCCTACAAGACTTATTTCCAAATAAGATCACATCGTAAGTCACTCGCTGTTCAGGTTGCAACATAGGTTTTCTAGGGGGACTGGAATTCAACCCTAAGAGATAATAAAAGGCAAATATATAGTTGCACCTGTTCTTTCCACTTCAAAACCTGTATTTTGCCCTGATGCCCACGATGCACTCATTATAAAACCTGCATGTGTGCGCCTTTCAGTTTGGCATTTGAGGTCGTTCGATGCCTGTGTACTTGGTTGACTTTCCTCCGAGGCTCCCGGCACCGCGAGGCATGTGTGCCACCTCAGTCATGGCTGCATCCTCATCACAGTAGGTCAGTGTCTAGGGCACCATTTTCAGTGACTATGTATTGTGCCGAATAGAATCGGTTATTTGACAAAAATGTAAATGATTACAGTATATCCAGTAATTTGAATGTTGAGATTATATATTACAACTCAGTAATTGGTTCTCTTTGAAACTAGATGCCAAAGAAAGAAGACGAAGGGAACACATTTTGGTATCTGTGCTGTCATACATTGTTGAAACCACTTAACAAAGCGCAGGACTGTAAACACAGGTGTGGCATTTTTACAGCTTTGACAGAGCTGGCGCTTACAGAGCCCGAGGAATTCTGACAACACTGACTTAGCTTCCACAGGACCAGGGTGTTAGTAATTAATTGCTGAAACATACCAGCATGTAGGTACATGAAAACAGAGCTCATTTGGCCTGAGTTAGTTATGACTCTATAATTCTGAGACAGAAGATACTGTGAGAAATAAAAAAAAAGAAGACGACTGTCCAAAGGCAAAGCCTACTGTAAAGGGTAATTGTATTGTTTTGACAATTGCTCCAATCACGGTTTCATTTCTTTATGCAAGCATCAATTTCATTTTATTTTCATCCATCAATCATCCATCCAGTCATGGAACCCTCCTTCCTTCCTTCCCTGCACCCGCTGGGCCCCACTCACCCACTAGGCCATCACCAGGTACGAATGGTGATGCGTTGGCAGGGCTGTTCTGACTCCCGGCCTCGCTTCTAGATGCCTCTCAAGCAATAGAGCTCTTCCCCTCCTAAAGCCACCATAGGCTCTTTTGCAGGTGCAGGAGGGGAACCTTCTCTATGTCGCTTCCTCAACACGGCGGCTCTTCCCGCATGGAAATGCCCACCAGGGCATCGCACTCATCTTCCTCTCATCAGCTCCCGCCCTTGAACTCGTCCGCACCTCCCGCCTTCTCCGCATACGGAAGTGTCTGCACGGGCCCTGGACTCTCGGTTCTGTGGCCCCTTCACATCCAATGGTCCCGCCCTCGGCCAGGCGCTCCCGGGGTCCTGCTGTGGGGCTTTTCATTATTGTCACGGTGCCCACGCGCACCACATCCTGCCATCACCGGCCCACCCGCCGACATGATCCATCTGCTCTCACGGACAGGGCATCCCCGCTCTTCTCTGGTCGAGTCCAACCTCTCTGTGCAGGGTCACAACGGCAGTCGCAAATTGAGTTACAGGTTCTAGAAATATGTGTTTGGTGCTTGAGTGATTCCAGAACGACGCATCAAGAAATTTAGGCTTTGGTGGGAGGAATAGATAGGCAAAGAGGAAAATCACACTGAAATGTATGAATAATTGGGGGAGGGGTGTGGGACCTAGTTTGAGGGACGAGGTTAAGAAAAGGTTCCAAAACGAAATGTCTCAGGGAGGCTTCCCTGAGAAGTGATACCTAGACGGCGTCCTAACACACAAGTGTCTGTCCGTCGCTAAACAAATATTGAGATTTCCCTCCATTATTTCGTTACAACCCTTAAAATTTTATGTATAACACATAAAACACTGCTTGTTAACAGTAATCATTTTTTCACCAAACAAAATATTGACCTGCCTCTAAAAGTTTTTATAATAACTAAAAATGCTCTGAAATGGAGGGTTTCTCCCTGAACCGACATGGCATTTTGTTGGTTAACCCCTTGTGATTATTGTTATTTCCTCTTTAAAATATTGATTTCTGCTCTTCCACGGTCAGGTCCAACTGTAGTTCTTTCACAAAAAGCTCATTCTGGAAAAATAAATAAGCGATGGCTGAGACACGCTCACGCAGGCGTCGCTAGCGTTTGGGCGCGACCCTAGCAGCTCCCTCTCCTCGGCGGCCCGCGCAGTAGGTAAAGGCGCGGCGTCCATTTGAGGGCTCGACAGAGGCGCCGTTCCTACCACGGTGCTGGCGCAGCATCCAGCGGCCTGTGCCCCCTGACCTGAGAGCCACATGGGGGTGGGGCGTCTCCCTAGGTCCTCGGCAGACCGCACAACCCTTCCAGGGGTCAGGAGGTGGCCTCTGCCACGCACAGGCCCGCAGCGGCGGGGCGGAGGGGTTACCGCCCTGACCAAAGCTATACGCGGCACCCCAAAGCCTGCTCCTCCTCCGTTCTCATGGAAACCGTTTCTTCCAATTGATTTTCATCTAATTTACATTATTGGTCTTCTAAAAATATCCTTCAGCATTTTCTGTGTTCCTACCTTTTAATTCTATTTGAAGTAGAACTCCCCCACCCCACCCCCCCAAAAAATCATACAACTAAGAGGTGACAGAAAATGTAGAAATTATAGAAAGTATAATTTGAATCAAAATTATGCACTTTTTATATTTTCTGCACACTGCATCTTCACAGTCAGAACACTCATTTTGCTTAAAGCATTTCATTAACTTTTGTGCACCGTCATGGCATAATCACACCAAAAATTGTGCACTTTAGCTTCTCTTGTGTTTCAGAGAAAAATTACTAGCGAACTCCTATAAGCCAGCCACAGTGCTGTTACTCAAGCCACAAAGATGGGCACGCAAGTCCCTGATGACACAGCAGCCTACGGTCGCATGAGAGAGACAAACAGACCCCTTCCCGAATGGAAACGGAGCACCTACTAAAATTACAGGTGCTCTTAGAGCAAAACCAGTGTCATCTCTGATGATTTTATTTTATTTATTTCTAAAAGATTTTATCTTTATTTTTAGGGACAGGGGAGGGAGGGAGGAAGAGAGGGAGAGAAACATCAATCAGGTGCCCCTCGTACACACCCCAACAGGGGACTGAACCCACAACCCAGGCGTGCGCCCTGACGGGCAGTGGAACCAGTGACCTCTCGCCTTGCCGGATGACATCCAATCCACTGAGCCACATCAGTTAAAGCATCTCTGATCGTTTTTAATGACACGATTTATTGTTATAAAATTATATAATATACACAGAGGACAAACTTACAGTTATCGTCATTTGTGTGGAAAATAGTAAGAATAAATAACAACACAAGAGTAAACTCCGTTTTGCATACTCACCACCGTAAACCTGCTATCCCCATCGTGTATATGTACATGAAATTATACAGGAAGTTCTTTATTAAACCTTTCTGTACTTATTAAACCTTAGGCACAAAAAAGAAATAAACCAGGAAAAAAGGCTTCCCCAAATTTCCCCCTATCACCCTACCCATCCAGTCCCAGTCAAAATGCATATTAGGTGATACTGCCATTGTGAAATGGGCTTACGGGAATAGAGGTCACTATTCAGACGCCCGGAGCTCTCCTGTCTAGTTCACACGGCACCCACTCTGCCCCAAGAACAATGCGTGGTATTTTCTGTTTGAACCACAATCATACCTGGAGCCCCGGCACTCCCAAGAGCTGGGACCGGCACTGGGGTTCAGCGGCCCGTGCTGGATCATCAGCCGTCACAGGCGCCTGCGGCCCAGGGACACAAGAAGACAGAAGTCCCCACCACCAGCAAGGCTGTGAGCTCGGAGCTGCTCCGTGAGGGGGGCCGTGTTACGGCCCCGGGTGACACATTCACCTCCAGTTACTATGTATCTGCCACTAAAATTCCAGGGAAACTTTAAAGTTGTTGAAGACCGTACAAGATCTGCTTTAAATCTATTTCTCGCCATGTTAAATGATCACAAATAAAAACGAACTCTGCTGTGGATCCGGCCACCCCATCGGGTGTGCCTTCCACACACTGACGGCGGTCTCTAACGCGGGCGGGGCACCGAAACACGGTGTGGGCAACCGTCCGGAACACTTACGATAGGGTGACTCTTAAACAGGGAAAAGCCACACCTCTCGGCTCGTTAAAATAAGGAATAGCTGTTATCATTTCTTGCGGAAGAAAATGCCTTGTTTTCTAGATCCCATGAAGATCTTCAAACAAGCAGTAATGCCGGTGAACGGTGACCCAAATTTTAAATCAAGTAATTAGTTTTTCAAGAAGGTTATAAATCTGACAGGTAGATTTTAAAATAATTTTTAAATTTATTGCAGCTTTTATTCTTATCTAGGGACTCCAGGAAAGGTGCCCTAACTCTAAGCAAGCTCTCCTGTTGGGGTTAAGAATGAAAGAACGTGCCTGCAGACAACGGTCTAAAATAGAGCAATGTAACAAATTTGTAGGGAGACATTAAAATTTATGACAGCGTAAGGTCTAGATGATTCAGATGGAGCTGAATGAGGTTAAGAGGCCCGCCCGGTGCCGCAGTGAGGAGACAAACTGGACACGGACCCGGTGGGTCACCCGCTCACCAGGAATGACAGGGACCTTGAGCAAGGATGGCCAGGGGACCCTGGGACCCTGGGAAATCCAACATTCAGAGTTGAAATAGACACCGCATCACCTATAGAAGAAAGATTGGAAGCTCCAATAATAGTGAAAACACTGATCTTTTTACATTAGCACCTGTAAAATAATAAATGCATATATTTTTAAAAATCTCATTGAGAAATTCGGACAATAAAGATAAAATGGAGTCTCCTTAATCAGAATTCTGTGTTTTCCGTGTGTTCATGTGTTATTTGGTTATTTGATTACTTGAGGGAATAACAGTAAAAGTCTTCACTGCCAGCTGGCCCACGCAGTGACCAGGAGAGCCCAGCCTGCCGGGTCCTCCTGTGTCATGTCCATGGAGGCTGGCGACGAGCCGCAGGGCCCCGGCAGACAACAGCGCTAATCGATGTCACCGTTTATGGAGTGAATGCTGAGTGGAATGCTTTCAATACAGCATCTCTCACGACAACCCCCTGAGGTGCATAAACGGGATGCCTTTTAGAGAGAATCACACCTACATTCAGATCAATTGCCAAGAACTTCCCGAGGTAACTAGCAAGTGCCAGCTTTAGGATATGAGCCCAGATGTCTTTGGGGCCCACGCCCACAGGGACTCCTGGCCACCCCCTTGTTCCCCTGGACGGAGGTGTTCACGTGTGAGAACTGCAAGCGGACATGGGGGTGTTGGCCCATGGAGCAGCGATCCCTGGGGCCCATCAGGGCTTGTCCCCGGAGCCTGGGGCAGGCTGCAGTCTCTGGCTTAGTTGGGACCATGCGGCTGAGGTACGGTCAGCAGTATGGGGGGAAATGACAACCCCATTCCATAGCTGGCCACACAAACCTTCCAAGCGACACACCACCCCGTCCCTTCCCCTCTGCCAGCTAGACTTTACCTCCGGGATTACTCTGAGGCCCTACCTAGATGACATGGTAGCGAGTGTAGGTCCAGATTTAATGACAGCTGGAGACCGGCTGCAAAATGCCACTCTGAACATACAGCCATCAGCACCAGCACAAGGGGACGGCTCTCGGCGGGTGCGTTCATTTGTCTTTCAGAAGGAAATTCAGCTGATCGGTCATGCTTTTCCCAAAATCCTGTTACCAGGTCTAATGTACCACACACGCATGTATCACACCTGCTTTAGTGCGTGTGTTCTAACAGCACGTGGATTATAACTATTTCCTAATGTGCTTTTCATCCTAAAGAAAGCAATTCTATGGTTAGAATTCAACATCAAACAGTATTTGTCCAATTAAACACCGAACATTACCATAAACTAAACGAGAGGCTGACAAAGCTATTCACAAAGATGGGGGACTGACATTTTTTCTATTTATAGAAAGATAAAAGTATAGACTTACCTGCTCTGTATGGAAATTCATACCTTTTCTTCTATTCATAGAAAGATAAAAGTGTGGACTTATCTGTTCTTTATGGAAATTCATGTATAAGGTAAGTTGGTTGTAGCCTCAAATTTTAGGGAAAAAAATTCCCCCAAATTAACCAGTTTACATGTCTGGACAAAAAAAGCCTGCCTCACTTTTAAGCAAAACCTTTCCTTATTATCACACATAACTTAATTTTAAGGAGTTTCTCCTAATATGAAAAAAAAAATGAATGCAACATGCAAATATTTCCCAAGACAGTTTCCCTCGTAAGTAGATAACAAGCATGGAAGCCACACAGGGAGAAGAGAAATATCCAAGGTCGGGGGCGCTCTGGGGGCGTCCCAGGAGTCTGTGCCTGTCTCTCAGACGCACGGACGCCCCTATTTAAATCACTCCTCAGGCACACTGGATGGTTGCACCCCTTGTCTTGGCCTGCATTTCGCACACTGAAGTTCAAGGACGTCCCCGTCTCTGGGTTTTGGCCTCACGCGCCAACCCGCCAGCAAGTCCTTGCAGTGCCCGCTACCGCTGACGTTTCCGTTATCCGCAGGCGCGCAGTTCTCCACAGCCGCCGGTGCGTCTCCAGGGCCATTACCTCACTTGCCCGGATCCTGGCTAGTCGGTGGGACAGGTGTGACATGGCAGAAGAGGAAGAGCAGAGGCAGGAGGATGAAGGGATGTTCGGTGGCCATCAGCTGATGAACGGGAGGGTTCGAGGCTGAGTCCGGGGTCAAGGCTTTTCCACCCAAGCTCAGCATCGCTGGAACACGAAATGCGAGTGCTTTCCCCATCACTTCTCCATGCTGGTCCCTGTGCAAGGGTGACAACCTGCGCGCATGGGGCACTCACAGCGCCTCCTGAAGGCCAAGAAGGCATGTATGCTCCCTTGGTTTCGGCCCCTACAGAGGGGGCGACCTGGATTTATCCACCTCTGAGGAAACCCTACCCCCCCACCACCGCCCTGGGCACATTGTGAGTTTCTATCAACAAGGTCCCCTCTCTGTCTTTGCTGGCAGAGTGGCAGGTCCAGGGGGAAGGGGCTTATCCCACATCTGGGCAGGGCTCCCTCCAGGGTTCCGAAGGGCAGGCTCTGTGGGGCAGGACACCATCCGCCCGCACAGGGTCGCGCCAAACGTCACGTGAGCAAGACGGGTCCGTTGGGGAAGCAGATTCCACGGGTGGAAGGGCAGGGTCCCCTCCGAGCGAGCAGCTACTCTCCCCAGAAGTCTTTATCTTCACCTTCGCCGTGACCTTGGCTGGCAGGCGTCCCGGAGAGGCCGGCGGAGACACAGATAAAGAGTGTAGCGGCAAGGGGACCGGCTGCACTCACCGAGATAAGGGCCTGGGAAAGGCGCTGTCCTGCCGCGCGCCCGAGGGAGCGCTGGCTGCTGTGCGCCGATCTCCCTCGCTGCGCGCCTGGACGCTGCGTCGCGCCCCGAGAAGGGACGCTGTCGGGGGCTGCTGCATGAGACGGAAATTCTCACTGGGGAGGAAGAAAGGGGTGCCCCGCAAGGAGGCACCCGAAGGCGTCTCACGTCGGAGCAAATAATGGATAAAGAAGTAGAAACTGACTATTGATCTTTGGTCTCAGAGAGGAAACGCAAGGCCAGGTTGCTGCTATGTTCACAAGGCGCACAGACGAGCCCTTAATTAGTACAGCCGGAAATGTCTGGAACAAGAGGAAGCCCTTAGGCGTGTGTCTAATAGCATTCTAAATATTTAGGGGTGTATTTGTTATGACAGTTATTGGAACAGGGTAGAAATAAACTTCACAAGTAAAGAAACTTGTATGAAACTCAGAGAAACTGGAAGATCTACTTTATTTTCAAGTGAATGCTTCTTGATTGGAAATGTTTTATTTTAATATATTTATTGCTCTTGGAACTCACAAAGAAGCAGCCAGCACTCAGAGAGGCTGTAGAAATATCTAGAATACGCATTTTCTAGCTGATCCCCTATAGTCACCATTTTGACATAAAGATGTTAACTTTATCCTGTATCAATGGGAAATGACTAGAAGGATCACCTTTTACCCTTTTTTTTGTGAGAGTTATAAAGATTGATGGTAGGGAAAGCAGCATTAGGATGCTGGAAATATTTAATGATTTGATGAAGTAGTTTAATACTTAAATGTTGATTCTAAAGTTAAAATTCTAAAGAATTAACTAAATGCATAATTCTAATTCTAAGTAATTAATAAAGGACTAATCATCTACATATAATAAGACCAGTTTGAGCTCAAATTTTTAATGGAAACTTTGCTACATTTATGGATTAAAACAAATATCAATTCTAATTGCATTTATGAAGTTAAACAAATATGAGTTCCAATCACATGTTATGAAATATTGACATACCCTAGAGTGGAGGAAAGTCCTCCATCCTGACCTATGGCCTACCATGTATTTTTTATTTTTTATTTTTCATTTTCCTTTTATTTTTACACTTTGATCAATTATTTTTTGTATTGATTTTTATTTTTTAAATCCTTATGCATCAACTTTTAAAAAACTGATATTAAAATCTTATGCATGAAGGTAAATCTCTACTCAAAATGTATAAGCGTTTACTGGTTTGATCCCTAGAAATACTGCATAAAAGATAAAAACAAGAGTAGCCGAATTTCAAAAGGAACTCAGTGGATAAGAAAAAAAATGGTTAAGTGACCTCACAATTTAGCTTTGCAAATTATTTAGTGCAAAATGTAAAAAATAAAATGAAAATAATCACCTCAGTCAAAATTACCTCAAACTGTTTTTGGTATCAAATATTGTCATGTTTTTCAATTTCTAAATATTGGGTAGCCTGCTAATCAGGAAGGTTCTTCTTCAGAAGATTAAGGATGACTCTGGTTGCCAGTGACATTGAACTGAAACACAATGATTTCTTACGTTTGACAGAAAACACACATTTTAAATACCTGTGGGAGAGATATTTTTTTAATATAAGACCTACTTTTGAGATTTTGGACATCACTGAATTTCCAAAGTGACTAGATTTCCGAACATAATATTATTGCAGATTTATATATGTTTCCAAATAAGTTACAAAGCACATTTTATAATCCATTAACTATATAATTTATTTTCTAGAAACCAGAGGGCCACGTATCAATTTACTGTCAGTCGTTAGCTCTGGGTCATGAGTAGGTAAATGACTTTTATTTGTTTCTTTATGCTTATGTTTATGTTCCAAATTTAGTCCTACGGCAGTCGGCCGATTCCGAAGTCCTCAGGCTGTCAGAGGAACAGGCGTGAGGCCTTGTCCTTAAGGCTTTAGGCTCTGCCTCACTGATACCTTTATCGTAAACGCACGTGAAGGCCAAGGGATACAAAACACCGATGCGTTTATGCAAAACAAAGACCTGCATTAAAGGCCCTTCGCGCGTGAGGCAGGAGTCGTGGAGACCGCAGGCGAGTCCCCCCCGGAAGGCAGGCGGCGGGCAAGGCCACGCAGCCTGCGCTCGGTCGCCGGGGGTCCGTGTCTTGTGGTCGTGAGTTCCTGCCTTGATCATGACAATAACAGCTATAAATACAGGACGGCCTTTAAATCTTCAACTTGTCACCAGAAAACCTAGGTTACGTGCATCCTACGCATTTTCTAGGTGGCGTCCTGTTTGCTTGTGAGACTAAAGCCATGTGTCTCAGGAGGACCGTTAATGAAGAAGAGTCAATCTGTTTATCATCCTTCCAGAGCGTGACTCTGATTTGGGACTGGTGACAACATGTGGGTTTCCCAGGAATATTGATGCATGAAACACCATTTGCAGCTCTGTGAAGTTTTCAATCAATAATCAGTTATCTCTCTTTCTTTTGGCCAACGATATGTTAAGAACAGAATATTCTTGATAGCAAAAGGTAATTATGCGGGATCTCTTGTTGACTGTGTTTGGGGCTCACAGCCGTGCCTACGTTTGTCAGACTCTTTGCCAAATATGCGATTTGTCCTTGAGGCTCTGCGCCAGAAGCGAACGAGGGTCCCTGTGGTGCTGTCTGGGACACTTAAGCAACAGCCGGTGTCATGCTCTGTGGCTGGCCCCCAAAAGTCCTACTGCCTCCTGCTAAGTAATGTGGGCCCTGGCTCTGTGTGTGTGTGTGTGTGTGTGTGTGTGTGTGTTTACTGACTGAAATAAGTATCCTATCATTGGCTTCACAATTTTCAAAAAACAAAGTGGGAATCCTTACAAATGTCCTCTGAACCAAAGACCAATATGCATGGGCATGACGACTTTACACATAGGGCAAGGGTCCCAACGAAAATGTTCACCCAACAGAGCTTATTTTAAGAAGAGAAAGAAAAGCTTTTCCCACAGGGTTGGTTCTCTGTAACCAATGAACCCACTCAGAGTTCTCCAGCACCAGAGCCCGGGTCCGGTGGGGAGCTCTGTTAGACGTCCTTACATATTAAGAAAACCAAGATGAAGGTCAGTGTGAGAACCTATGACATCTGTTCTCAGTCAAGAGTATCCGCCCCCACAAGCTGTCCTGTGTCGCCGCCACATCTGTGTTAACACGTAGGTCCCACCGCCAGGAGAGGCAGCCCCGCCAGGCCAGGCACTGGCTGAAGGGAACAGAAGGACCTGTGCGGATGGCTTTGTGGTCCCCACGTCTGTGCTCATGCTGACCATACAAGGCTGACAGCCAAGTGCAGGTCGAGTCCTGTACACCCAACCCTGTAGATGGAGAACGAGCAGCAGGCGCCCCAGCAGGGTCCTGGCTGGGACCGTTCATGCTCACTTGAGGCCGTACTTAAACCCCCCTAAGGCCAGAAAGTCTGAGCTGTGACATGGGGGCTGAGCAGCGCCAAGGAGAAATCACCATCACACCAGGCTAAGGATTCTTTCCCCAGAGCGATAGACGGCAACACGGAAAACAGTCCATAATGTCCGACCACGAAATTTCCTGCCATCACAAATGCTTTTGAAATATTTTCTTACCATTTTTTAATCTATGCTTTTTCTCTGCGGTCTCTAGAATGCAAAAAAGAATGGTTCCCCCATCTGGGTGGTCAGGGCCTTCGAAATCCGGGAGCGAGGTCAGGTTGCCGTCCCCGTGCCTGCGCCTGGCGGACGGCAGTCCGTGGTGAGGAAGCTCTTGTGTTTTAATTGCTGTGTCAGAGCACAGCCAAGGGAGGTTGCACCAGCAGCTTCTGGAATATTCTGAGATCAAAGCTGAGAGGGGGAAACACGCTTGTGATCAGGACACATGCCCGGTAGGTGGTGGCCAAGCCAGTGGGCAAAGCAGAGTCCTATGGACGCGGACCCAGACACTGAGCGCACAGAAATGGGGGGGGTGTCTATTCTGGAGGCCCAAGGGGGAGCTGGCCGGCGAGGCCCCACCTTGTCTTCGCTGCTGGGCCTGTGGCCGTGACTTGCAGGAGTCAGTCCCACTGGGATTCAGTCCCGAAACACAGGACATGTAGCTTCCTCCTGACACGCCGCTAACCTCAGCTGCCTCGCGTGTAGAGCGTTAGGAGGGGAGACTGTGCTTCCCTGAGAAATAAAGTGAGCCCAGGCGACCAGCTGTGCCTGAGAAACAGGGTCTGCAGGGAACGGCCCCCTCATGAAGGGGGAGGCAACGGGGACAGAGGAGACAGGCCTGGTGCTGTGGTGGGGGGCGCTCCAGTGCCCGGCTCCCAGGGCTCACGGTGGTGGCAGTCGCCTGGTCCCTGCTGTCATCACAACATCACCCAATGCCACCTCTGGGCGCAGCTGAGGGCAAGGCCACAGATGGGGCCAAGGCCGCCGAGGGCACAGGCTGTCCCTGCCAGGGATCAGTACAGTTCTCACAGGGTCAGGCAGGGCGGCGGCCCCGTGCAGTGTGCAGAATGGAGGCAACACTCAGGGTGTGTTTCGCTCACCTGGGCGACCTTCAGATGTGACCTTGGATTATGGATCTGACCTGCTCTCTAGCGTCACACGTGGGAGCGCGGACAACTCTGGGAACAGTCTTAAAGGAAATGACATCATCTTGCCCCCCAAAATAGACAATTACTTTTATCAATCCAGAAAAAAAGGTGCTTCGATTAAAATGGAACTCACAAAAGTCTGTGACATCGCCAACTTTCTTTGCAAGTCTTTTAACACTGCCACATTTCCCTGGAAGTAGAGCTCTCCCTACATACAAAATGCATACATTTTGGAAACTCGCTAAAATGCAAGTTAAAGCAACTCAGTGGTGGTGTCTAAAATTAGAGTATTTGCACTTCAACGTGATTTTCATTCATTTATGCATTTATTCATTCCCTTGACTGGTGCTGATGGCGGTTTCCTGGGCTTCAGTCGCTTCGTGAGCCGGGGATGCAGCGCACGGAGAAGGCGGGTCTCTGCATTCAGAGAGCCCGGGTCCCGGGGCAGCCAGGGTGGGGGAGGTGGACGATAAGCAACGGAGGCAATACGAAGTCGTTCTGTTGGTGAAAAGCAAAAAGTACCAAAGGAAATACGAAGCCGAAAGCTACCTCTGAGAGCACGTCGGCTGCGGGGTTAGGGCGTGAGGGGTGGCGGCCGGGCCAGCTGGCAGCGTGGTGCGGAAAGGCCCCACGGGTGAGGTGGCGGGGGACCGGAGCCCTGGGGCAGGTGAGGAGGGAGGTCGGTCCTTGCCGATGGAGGGCGTCCCAGGTCAACGCCCTGAGAAGAGAGCGCGCTTCACGAATTCAAAAGGGGGTACGGCAGGAGAAGAGACCCCAGAAGATTCCGTGGGGCAGGCAGGGAGTGTGGCTTTTACTCCAAAGGCGGACAGCAAGACACCACGGAGGTGTGTTGAGCAGGGGCAGGCGGTGATGTGATGCCAGCGCGAAAGGACCTCTGAGAGCCCCTGTGAGCGCCGGGGTAGGAGGGCAGGGGCGGCCGCTGAGACCCCGGGGGCCATGGTGGTGGCTTCCACGTGGTGTGATGGTGCAATGCATGAGAAGGGGATGCTTTCTCAGTCTGTTCAGGCTGCTACAACAAAATGCCACCGGCGACAAAGCTTATAAGCAGCAGCTATGCGTCCCAGTTCTGCCTGTTGGGAGTCAGAGGTCAGGTGGCATCGGACGGGGGAGGACCCTCCTCCTGGTTCACAGAGGGCCGTCCCCTGGCCGTGTCCTTACATGGGGAAAGGCACCGGGGCCTCCGCGGTCCCCGCTGTGAGGGCACGAACCCTATGCAGGAGCGTCCCAGCCTCAGGACCCAATCGCTTCCCAGGGGTTCACCTCCCAACATCGTCGTCGTCATCGTGTGGTTTAGGATTTCGACATATGGATTTGGGGGTGGGGACGTACACACAGGCCACAGCAAAGGTAGGGCGGACGTGATTTTCTGACAGATCGAACACAAGATATGAGAGAGAGCAGGTCAAGAAAAGTGAGTTATTATTTGGGGTGTTCAAGTGTTGAATTTCCGTAATGTACACCAACCTCATGATTAAAAACGGCCCCGCACCACCTTCCAAGCAAGGAATGCTAGTGTGAATTTATATTGTTAATACTTATTTCTCACTCGCAGTCGCCACGGTAAACGTCACTGTCACATATAAGGCAGGATCCTAAAGTCTCCCTCGTGGGATGACGGACAGAACCCTTTAGGTGTTTACAAAGTCAGGTGCGGGTCAACGTGTGGTCCCTTGTGTGTGAGTGTATTTCCTTTGCACATCTGCTTTCAGGGGTCTGGGGAACACCCGTCCCAACTGTGACACACTTGATAACAACTCAGTGACACACGGTAGCAGAGACATGGTTCCTATACATTTGGGAGCTAGATCATGTTCATTTGTTTGTTTGATTTTACCATATCACGATGCACCCAAAATTGAATCCTCTGAATCTCGTTTTGTTGAACTTTGGAAAATACTGTCATGTTTCTCTTGTTCAGGTGTTAACATGGACATGGCATCCATAAATGACAAAGAACATGAAAGTAGAGGGTTGGGGTTTCATTTTGATATGTCCAACTTCCAGATCGGTGCTTCAGTTCCTGGATTCTTACAATGAGAGGCTCACCCTGGGAATCCCCGGGGTCCCTCCTAGCTCCGGTGTCCCACTATCGTCAATGACTGATTAACACGTTAATCCCATGATTGAGGAAATCAGTATTATGCGTGTTCTATATTATGCAAGACGCTATGTATACAAAAGGGAACAGAATATTAAACATTGATCTGATTATGAAAACAACATTTAAAATCCCTTTTTTGATAGGCCAGTTAAGTTCCAAAGATTGCACATTGCACATCTTAAAGAAATGCTGCCGACGTTAGAATGACTGAAACAAGGAAACGTGAAATAAATAAGGGGGGCGATGCAGCATCGCACCAGAAAACAAGAGAACAGTCGAAGGCCGGAGGTGAGATACGTCACACGCGAGCACGGGACAGGGCCCCGGGTTTGCAGCAGCGACGGCAAAGGCGGGAGAGCAATGGGATGCGGGACTTGTATCGTCTAAAATAAAAGGAACCATCTCACTTTTAAAATGCTCAGTATGTATTCATGTGGCGGGCATTGAATGCCTTCCCCGCTTTGCAAACACTGCGGGAGTAGCCGCTGCTTTGTGTCCGTCCCACTGAAACAGATGTCGAAGCGTCCCTTCCTCCGAATTCTTTCCCGTAAGGGCACTCATTTTCCTCGCCACTCTGCTTTTCAGAAAAAGTGCACCATTCCCATGCTGAGGGGTTACCGATCCCTGTTTCCCCTTCCTCTTCCTAAGACTCCGTTTACAACTGGAACGTAAGCCAGACTTCAGAGAATCTCCCGATAGAAGTCCTAACAGCTAAATTCTTCACAAGGATCAGCTGCCCTTGCCCACACCCCCCGAGCCATGAAATTGGGCAACGCCCCTCTAGTGTTAAATCCCAGGCATGGGACAGTGTTCCGAGCACGTTACATTCTTAAGTCCTTTAATCCTCCTAATAGCCGTCCGAAGAAAGCATCGAATACATGCCCATTTTATGTAGGAGGACAAAATGCCCAGGGGCAGGGGGGGCAGGTGTCTTCCGCAGGGAGAGTTAATGAGGACCGGGAAGTTAGAACCTACGTCAGCTGCTATGGAAACCGGGCTGGGGTCTCTGCCACCGCACTGTGTAAAGTCACAGTCACCCATCTGGTTACTTCCTCACTGACCCCCATATCCCCTCTGCTGTGGGAAACACATGTTGATTGAATTACACGTCACTGAACCTGCAAGCACCCAGTCACGGATAGGCTGGTACATCCATCCAATCAATGACTTCATTTCTCATGCATTCAAAAATTAAGGACTATGGTTACAACAACTTTAAGACAGCTCTTCTTGACCAAGCGCTCAATGAGGTAAATTACTCCACCGAGTGACACTCCTGTTGCCTGTCACGAGCATTTAGGGGAAGCAACTGCACGCGTGGCTAGAAAACCTTACATGGTTTCACTTTTAAGTCATTTAAACTGTATTTAATTGTCCACGAGGAGGAGGAATAAGAACGAACCCCTATGTTGAAATTACAAACAACGAAACTTTGCATGTTCAAGCTAATGACTGGACGCTTCCCTTGGAAAACAGCAGTGAGCTCTTCCTTGAAAGGTAAGCGGCCCTTTATTTCATTTTGTTACACAAATTCGGGTAAGCATAAGAGGCCACGGGAGCCGGCCAGGGTGTCCTCCGGCCCCCATGGGATTCGCGTGTTCACATCCGGTTGCGTGTCCTTCTGGGCTTCTGTCCATGAATCCATGCACACGTCTGTGCACGTGTGTGTAAACGGATGAGGTTTAAATACGAAGGAAATGGTATGATAGGTATAATTTGCTAATTTACTTTTACTTCACAAGGTGCTGTGAAAATCATTTCATGTTAACAACTAAGACGTTTCTGATTCTCATAGGCAGAGGTCCCCGTCCCTGGCCATGGTCCAAGGACACCTCCCATAGGCTTGTTCACAGTCATTTAACCTTTTCCGTGGCACTGAAGGAAGCGTCGCTCAGCACAGTCCTTCTCTCCCCAGCCGTGTGGAGGCGTCTACATACATTCATGAAGAATTTTCAAACCCGTTGCCGAGCTACTTCCTGAAAAGTTTACGTCCCCCCCCACATCCATCTATAAGAATTGTTTTCCCTTTCACCTTTCCTACACGTAAATCGTTTTATTACCAAAAAAAAAAAAGTGTTTCCTATGTTCCTTTAAGGTGCATTTCCATCAAAACTGGGAAAGTTATATTTTACATTATCCATCATGTTATATTCCCTCATTTGCCGGTTCTCTCTCCAAACTGCAGAGAAAGCAGGCGACAGCTCCCTTTGCTTTGCACAAACATTCTAATTTCGTTCCAGCTTAAAATGGTGTCTCCTCAGCAGGCATCAAAGAACCTCACGCACTGGATTTGCAGCTTCAATGTCAACTGAAATCAGTTCTCATTTCACGTTCCTAATAAATTAGTTGTGAACGTAGTCCTGAATTTGGCATAATCCGCCTTTCTTCTCCTTCTGCACGCTCACTTTTGAAATAGTAACATTTCAATAATTTAATGCGAATGGAAAGAATGCCCCGTTTCACGGGCAGGGGGCTGAGGCGCCTCGCACTGGGGGGCCGGGTGCCGTGCCCGCCACCCCCCGCATGCAGGCCTCGGCCCTCTCAGGAAGCGGGGGACCCGGGGCCCGCCCGGGGCCCGCGCCCTAGCCACGCCCCTCCCATCCTGGCTCTCCCTGCGCTGAGGGCGTGGCTACGTGGACCCCGGTCAGCAACGCCAGCCAGAAGCAGCGAGGGCCAGGCTCCCCCCGGGGTGGCAATGGTCACGCATGCCGCCCCGGCATCGCTGGCCCCATGACGCATTTGCCGCCTTGACCTCAGGATGTCGAGGCCGAGGCACAAACACAAGCGGGCACGCGTGAGTGTATGTGCGCTGATTCGCGCGGAAGCCTCAGCCCTAATGAGATGGCACGAGGAGGGGCGCTCCGGGGAGGTGGTGAAGCCACAAGGCGGTGCCCCCAGGCATGAAGTCGTGCCCGCATCCCGGCCCTTCTGCCACGCGAGGACACAGTCAGCCAGGGGGTGGGTCCTCACCAGGCACTGGGTCTGCAGGTGCCTTGACCTTGGACTTCCAGCCTCTAGAAATGTGACAACTTTCCATTGTTTGCGCCACCCAGTTTGGGGCATTTTGCTGTGACTGCGGACAGGTATGGAGACAATGGCCGCGTCTCCCTGTCCTTGACGCAATTGAAGAGGCTAAACGGCCTCACAGGCCCAGCCTGGAGCGCACGAGAATGTCAGCTTAGGGTTCCCGGCGTGGGATGGGAGAACATTTCATGTCTTAGTGCGGCACCGACGCGCAGCAGAGGGGCTGAAGGGCCAGCTTCAGAAGGGCTGTAATGAGCCCTGGCTGGTGTGGCTCAGTGGACTGAGCACCTGCCTGTGAACCAAGAGGGCGCTGGTTCGATTCCCCGTTGGGGCACACGCCTGGGTTCTGGGTCGGGTCCCCAGTCAGGGGCACGTGAGAGGCAACCAATCCATGTGCCTCTCACACAACATCGATGCTTCATTCTCTCTCTTTCCCGCTCCCTTCCCCTCTCTCTAAAAATAAATAAATAAAACCTTTAAACAGTGCTCCAATCACGCCAAACAGACTCCCTTAAACTCCAGCCGCCTCCGTGTGTGCTGGCCACGTGCCCTGTCGGGTGGGGGACTGCAGTTACTTTTCTAGGGCAGTTTCACAGCTGGAGACACACCCGTGGGCTCACTGCCCTTCACCTGGGAGAATGGGGACCACGCCACTTCTGGCAGATAACGCCCACCGAGGAGAAGGAAGGCAACCGGTGGGGCAGGCGACCGAAGCATCCTGTCGTTCCTGAGAAAGCCATAGCGGCAGGTGGGCACCCCTGTTTCATGTACACCCCACATGCGCTCCCTCACACGTGGACAACCCGCAGCTGTTGAAGGCGTTTTGTCCCGGCGACCCGGGGTGAGGGGAGTTAAGCGAGGCGAGTTGAGCGAGGCTGCTGGACCCCCCGGTAATGGATCACACTCCACGACGGGTCCACTTTCTGTCCGATGGCACCAGTGAGTCACTCACAGTGGAAAGAGGAAGAGACTGAGTGCTGACTGAGTCCTTCACTGACTGTCTCCCCGCTGGCACGAGGGCCACGCAGAGAGGGGGCCTCTGCGGAGCGTGGAAGAACGGGGGCGTTGCCTTTGAAAACGGAGGCATGTCTCCTGCTAGAAATCCCCCTTCCACAGGCTACTTCCGTGCCTGGAATTTATCTTTCCCTAGGGAACATTCTGTTTGCGTTATAGATTTTAATTAACAAATGTCCTCGTGGAAAACAAGGAGGGAAAAAGCCCTAAAAGCAGCACACATAAATTTATAAGCAATAAACAGAGCATTGATTTTTACTGATAACCAGGGTGAGAGGCGGTGAGGGTAACGGACCCATACGTTCCGATCATCAGAGCACATCAGCTCCACAAGAAATACGTTGTCCAGAAAGAAACGGGCGCCAGCAAAAAGCGAGGGGCGCCGCCTGTGGACCACAGGCCAACTTGGCGACTTTACATTTGAGTGGGGGGCCTACACGGATGGAATCAAAGGCTGAGACCTGTAGAAAACCCTTTCTTGTAGGTCCCATTCTCCGTCCTGGTGGCAGCGCGCCTCCTGGGGACCGGGAGCGGGGCACGGAAAAGGCCCCGGCGTCGGAGGGCAGGCTCAGGACCATCACTTGCCTGCTTGCATCTGAGCGACTTCTTCGACCCTTAACCGGAGCCCCGCCTTGTTTGGTAAGACAGTGCAGGTGGAAGGGTCTAGAACATAGAAACATAGGCCGTAGAAACCACCAGCTTGAGAGTGAGCTGAACATGGCTCTACACACAGACACACACACACATTCACACACACACTCACAGACACACCTACACACACGCAGCCCTAGACAGTAAGGCACATACTCTCTTAAAATGCTCAATGGAACCCTAGCCAGGGGGTCCGCTTGATTGGAGCATCGTCCCGTACACCAAAAGGTTGTGGGTTCGATTCCCAGCTGGGGCACGTACAGGAGGCAACTGATAGATGTTTCTCTCTATCTCTCCCTTCCTCTCTCTCTAATCAATAAAACACCTAATCAAATAATTTTAAAAAATATTCAATAGAGCTGGAAGAATAAAGTTTCTCTCCTAAGAAGGTATTTTAAAATGCAATGTAGCTAGAACATTTACAATGCATTAATCTCACTAAAAATCAAATAATTAGATTTTTAAACAATAATTTTGTCTTACATGGAGACTAAGAGCTAAATATTTTCTTTACAGTAAACACTGTCCAGGCTCGGGTCATTTCCTAAAATGTTTCTAATTTCCTATGATTTATCTGTAAAACAATCATATGTGTAGCACGGAGTAATTCAGCCTGACAATTAGAACTGGCAGACTCCGAGGACCTCACGTTTGTTTCCAGACAAGGAAAATTTCCGGTTTGCCTCAGGTCTACCAGCCCATGTAACCTGCATGTGCCCCCCGCCCACGACACACACGCCAACGGGGCGCAGCAGAGGGAGAAACACTCCCGTTTCAGATCTCTTACTGCGTTTGGACCCTCAGTGCAAAGAGAGAAGCCGAAGCGATGTGTGTGTGCACCAGCGTGCATTTGCACACCCACCCGTGTGCACACCCACGCAGGGGCACATGCAGCGCGGAACCTACAGAAGTTAACATGTCGCTGAATGGTCCCTTCACACGGGACTCACGGGGCGTTTGCCCGGAAGGCTGGGTCGGTCAGCAGACGCACCATAACCTGTGCCAGTGGCTGGGCCACATGAGGCAGCGACTTAGGAATACAGACCAATTCCCTCCCTTAGCAGGTCACAGCGACGGACTTGCTTAGAAATCTCCAATTCTTGACTCTAAAGGGGTCCTATACTTATCTATTTAACTATAAATATTAAGGGGTCACTTAAAGTATCCAGTCACTTTTTAATAGTCAGCAAACGAATATTCAAGAGCCAACTTTGGGGCTTCACACGATGGGGCTAGAAATTTAATTCAAATCCAAAGGTGGACCCAAGTCCTTGGCACAGGACAGCTCTCAGGACTGTAGGATGTTACTTATTTCACGGCCGGCCGCAGTGCCCAGAGGGTTGTTGCCTCTCGAAAACCGTCATTATCATGATGCTAAGAAATCAAAATAAAGTAAGACTCCGTTTCAGTGTTTGGCACATGCACGTTTTAACCGTGTCCCTGATAACGCACTAACCGCTCTCTGTCCGACGCGACATGTTTTGAATGGATCTTGTTTAACTGCAGCTGATGAAGGCATAGTCCCTGATAATTCGCATTTTGCACCTGTATAAACTTAGACTGAGAATCTAACCTCACATAATTTCAAATTTCTATGTAAAAATGTGTGTGTGTGAGTGTGTGTGTTTACACATCACTCTTTGGTCAGATAATCCCTAAAACAACCTTGGAATGAAAGAAATGGAATTCTACCCCCAGTCCAGAGAGTTCTTGTCCCTGGTGTGGCCGCAGGGAGCCCAGTGGCGAGGAAGTCCGCCTGTAAAGGGCTCGCTGCGCTGGCGGTGAAGATGAGCTCCGAAGCCAGCCCGCCCCGAACGCCTTGTTCTCTTGGTCAGGTCCCACCTCTGCATGTGAGCCTGTGCGGCCCAAACAGCCCGAGGGGCAGCTGACCCTCCCACACGTTCACCCCGCGCTCCCGAGGGGGTTCCTGGTTCCGGGAAGGGACGGAGAAGCTGCCTGCGCCCCCCTCCTCCCCCGCCTCCGGCTGTCACAGGGCAATGTGAGCAAGCCGTGACAGCCCCCCATGTTCCGTGCAGCTCGAGGACTCTGGCTACTTAATTTTCATGCCAAACATCATTGTTTTGAGGTGGTTACAAGCCAGTCTCTCATGGACACACTCTGTACTGGAGACACTGAACTCCACCAAGTGAGAAGATGTTCTCATTGCTATGTCAGTAAAGTGCTGTTTTTGATAAAATGGTATTTTCATAAGACATGTTCAGTAGACTATAGTTAAAAAAAATCTGAGGTGTAACCAACAGGGCCTAGCAGCTAACAAGAGCTTACCCCCAGTCCCTAGACCAACGCCTGCAAAACTGGTCACAAGCCAGTGTGTTAACTAAATGAGAAGAAAAAAAAAAAAGCACTGATCTTTATAAATGTTCATAATTTGTTGGCTTCTTATTTCTGTAAGCTGACTCTGGGTCAGTTTGTCTTCACACTGTGTAGGATCCATAAAAACTATAGAGAGTATGCATGCCGATGGCAAGGTCACTGCCACATTTACCTGGATTTGATTTTTCACAAACTGCCAAGTCGCCAAGGGCCACAGGTCAGGTTCCTGTCCCCTAAGACGAAATGAAGAACTGGGGACCACCACAGATCTCTGCTCTGTGACTAACCGGGAGCAAATCCTTATTTTACTTCCAGCAGATACGGCACAAGTTTCAGTGATGTCGGAAGGAGAGTAGAGCAATGCAATCCTGTTTCCAAAAGGATTTGCCTGTTTATCTCTCAGCTCGGGTGTGTCTTCCTTAAAGGGGTGCCCAACAAATACTAAATGATAAATTACCTTGCTGAATTTCAATAGTCTTTTCTTCTGGATTTAATGCATAGAAAAGAAGTTACAAGTTTTCCCTTATTTCTTCTCTGGGGATCAATGGCGGAATGTCTAAATTATCAGTTTTCCAAAGTTTAATTGTTAATTTTTTAAATTGAGATATATTGGACTATTGACACGTTGTAAAGTCCTCGAATATATGAAATAGTAAATTCAATGCCACACGGTACATTGCAAATGAAAGTAATTTCAGTTTCTCACTCAGGGACTGACGACATTGGCATCAGGCTGATTTGCACTTCTGAGTGAGCATGTCTTCCCCGTGGAAGGGTGGCCTGGGGCCTCCCCCAGGAGGAAACAGTCACAGGGACAGCAGTGGGTGTGGCGCCAGCGCGTGGGGAGAAGCCCGCTGGACCTGCCAATCACGAACCACGGCTCTCCCTCCAGCCTGGACTCCACTCTAAACTGAGCTCCGCCGCACCTGGCACCAACACCCAGGCACTTGCAAATCGTCTAAATACACCCCCTCACGTCTCCTACTCTGCCCGAGTGCACGCGGGGTTCTCGTCACGTGGGGCGCCGTGGTGCTGAGGTAACGAGGACATGTCAGGTAAACGGTCTGGGGGCTGCGGCCGCCCTGCCCGGAGAGCATGTCTTCCCCTTCGCTTGCTGCTCAGGAGGGGGACCCTCGAAGATCAGGCTCGGGCTCATCACTGCGGCCCCACAGAACCCCAGGTGCCCAGGCACAGAACACCTTTTGTTAGGGATTAAATAACTTCGTAATAACACAAGGTTATTTGCTTCGTTATTTGGGGACAATTAATACTAATAGCACAACTATTACTAAGCTAACAAGACAAAAATGTTAAATAACAACGACAGATTTATATTTATATATTGGGAAATTTGCACTGATGGTGAGAAGAGGCATAATTAGGCACAGGCTCATAAACACTTATTTTCCCCACGCATTTTATTACATTGTAATGACTGCGTGTGAATTAGTAAAATACGAAGCACTGCTATTTACTGAAGTATATTTTTAGTTATGGGAACATGAGTTTTCCCTTTCATAACAGCAGGTCTCTGCAGTCCTGTGTCAGTTGTGTTTGGTGTTCAGAAAGGAATTTTAGACACTGCCTAGGAATCACTGAAAACCAACTACTAAATAAGATTAAATATATTAATGACAAATATTCTATATAAATATCTATTCTATTTCAAGAAATATAGGATATGTCCACATGTACATATCATATACACACACACAAAAAAAACAAAAAAACAAATATTCATATTTATTTATAGACTTTGAAAAAGTTAAGTGACTTGCATTAAGTCCAAAATTTAGTAAATCATTGTGGATGATACTTTCTTCTATGCAATAACAGCTCAGGTCTGGGAAAGCTGATAAAAGTTGCACAAAGCATGTTTCAATGAACACAAAATGATAAACAACATGCCAAGTGTATCCTCTGAAGACAACAGTGTCAGACAAGGAAGGGACTGGGGAAGAATTGCTAGGAACCCTACATATTTGAAGTCAAAGAGTGTTCTTCTTAGCACTTCATATGTCAAAGATAAAATCATAAGACAAAATGAAATATATGTCACATTAAATTAACACAAGACACATGGCACATAGACAAAATAGTGCCTGGAGGGAAGCTTGTAGCTTTAACTATTGATCTTATAAAAGAAGCAAGAGCTGACTCAGGGGCCTTACGTTCTGCCTGAACTTGCTAGGAGGAAGGGGAGCAGAATCAAACAACATTAACACAGGAAGGGACTACAGAAAAAAATGAGTGAAATAAAAAATAGATAATTGGGAATATAACAAAGCCCAAGTTTGGTCTTTGAGAAATCAAGAAAATTGATAGACCCTTAGCTAGGAAAAAAAAAGGGGGGGGGGGAGTACAAATCACAAAAATGAAAAATGACTTATTACCACAGATACTATGGACATTAAGAGGATTTAAATAATACTATTCATAACTTTTTAGGAACACATTTGAAGAAAGACATTAAGTGGGTAAATAGCTTGAAAAATACAATTTACCAAAATTGACACCAGAAGAAATAGAAAATCTAAATAGCACTAAATTGAGAGAAGATGTTTCTCCATTGAAATTTGTCAAAAAATCACACTGAAATTACACAAACTTTTAAGCAACTGAGGAGAGGGGAACACTGCTGTACCCCATTTTCTGAGTTCACCCCAACCTTTACAGCAAAGCCTGGAAAAGTTTACAGAAAAACCACACACCAAAATCACTCATGTACATGCACAGAAATTCTAAATAAAATAACAAGTTCAACCCAATGATATATACAATAATATCTTATGACCAAGTAGGCTCTAACCTAGAAAGCAAGTTTGGATTAACATTAAGAATACTAAAAAATGTAATTGACCATATTGATAGAAAAAAAATAAAAGATACCACAATTTAAATGGATGCAGAAAAACCATTTCAAAAAATTAGATATACTTATTAATAAAACCCTCAGTCAACTATTAATAGAAGAGAACTCTCTAAAACTGATAAAGAATGTTGATGAAAACTGTACAATCAATGTATCTGCCAAGAATCAGTCAGGAGAGGTATACCATACCCATAATGTAAACAGGGAAAAGCTAGCATAAAGACTAATTTCTAAGAAGTGTGGCTTTCAAAATATTTTGGCTGAGCATTATTTTGTGTTAGTAGGCAGAAAAATATGAATTTTTAATCTTACACACTTTTATTTCATATCTCCCTGAATAAGTCTCAGTCATTAATAACCATCACCTGAACTCTAAGAATTCAGTGTCCTATCTTACCGAATCTTTTTATTTTGAGATAAAAAGAAAAAAAAAAGCATTTGCAGAGAATAAACTACAAGGAGAAATGATAAAATACAGGGAAATCTAAACATAGAGGAATA
Organism: Mormoops blainvillei; assembly: GCA_004026545.1. NCBI lineage: Eukaryota > Metazoa > Chordata > Mammalia > Chiroptera > Mormoopidae > Mormoops > Mormoops blainvillei. Next base: position 2,793 of record PVJD01009079.1, on the reverse strand, counting down.
GCAGAAACTGAAAGCAGCCACTGTCTTTGAGGCTGAGATGGAGTTCCCAAAGGGCAAGGTGGGACAAATGACACAGAGCGCTGTCCCGTCAAGCCGAGGTCCTGACCTGCTGGGGAAGAGTAGCTGTGCGTCACAGCTCAGAGGTCAAGCAGGGATGGATCTGCCTGCGGGTTGCTGACCTTCCTGGCAAATTACCCCAGGGGACGCCAGCTAAGCTGCGGTGCACGATGCCCCCGGATGTCCCACAGGCGCCGATAGCCACAGGACACAGAAGCAGGGAGGGCCCCACCGTGCCCCTGCAGCAAGGGGGCAGCTTGCACAGGGCACGGCTCGGCTCCACACAGTGGGGAAAGAGGGCAGAGGCCGAGCCAAAAGGCAACGCTGGCCACCAGCGCGTAAGGACATCGTCCACAATGGTCAACGCTTCCCCATGTTCTGAACCAAGGCAAAGGCGCTCCCTGTGACCCTTCTCTGCAGCCCCGCCCTGAAGGTGCCGGCCATTCCAACATGGCCCCAAAGAGAAACCGAAGGCCCATCTCTGCAGAGAGGGTTGTTTGTACTGTTAAAAATTCCCATGGGTTCATCAAAACAGCTGCTAGAACTAACCACTGGCTTTAGAACAGTCACAGGATACTATGTATTGTTGTTTTATGTAACATAAAAAAGATTAATTGTACTTTTATATATTATCAATAAACAATTCAGCCCCGGCTGGTGTAGCACAGTGGATTGAGCATTGGTCTGTGAACCAAAGGGTTGCAGGTTCGATTCCCTAGTCAGGGCACATGCCTGGGTTGTAGGCTAGGTCCCCAGTAGGGGGCACAGGAGAGGCAACCACACATTGATATTTCTCTCCCTCTCTTTCTCCCTCCCTTCCCCACTGTCCAAAAATAAAAATAAGTAAAATCTTTTAAAAAATTCAAAATAAAATTTGAAAAACAATGACTTTCATAATAGTAACTAAATACTAAAAGTTGTGTAAGGAATCAATCTAATTTAACATTTTCTGAGAGAAATGAAAGAAGACTGAAATAAATGGAGAAATATTTTATCATCATATATTGGAAAACTCTACTGTTAAAACGGTAATTTTTCCCAAACTGATAGACTCAAAGCTATCCCAACTAAAATCAGATTTTTATAGACACTGACAAGCTGGTTCTAAATTATTCAAGATGCCAAAGGCCTCGGATAACCAAAACACGCACGGAGGGACCAAGTCGGAGGAACCGCTCCATGTGGTTTCAAAACTTGAGAACTTTCCCAAACAGAAAAAGAACATTTATTAAAAATGTATTGATACAACCAAGTATCAGCCAAGATCCAGTCAGGAGACTGAAACCAAACCAGACATTCGAACAGGGAAGACTCAACACAAAGACTAATTTTGAAGCAACATCTCCTGTAAAATTTTTTTGGATAAGCAATATTTTGTGTTAGTAAACAGAAACATGTGAATTTATTTTCATATTTACAGACTTTTTTCTTACTGTCCTGAGCCCTGAATAAGTTTGAGTTTGTAGCTTCGATAATCAATTCAGTGGGAAGACAAGCAGGTGGATGGAACAGGAGAGAGCACAGAAGTGGGTCCTCACATGTGCCCAAAACTGGTTTCTGACAACAGGGTTAAGTCCGTTCAATGAGAAGAAAAAACATCTTTTCCACAGATGGGGTCAGATCACCTGAATGTTAAAAACATGAGTATCAACACTTACCTTAGACAAAAACCAACATTATAAGAATCACAGTATGGCCAACAACGGTTCAAAGACAAAAGGATGTCCATGTGCAAAAAGATAAATGCATACCTTTAATTCACATTATGTAAAAAATGAACTCAAAATGGAGTGCAGACCTACGAAGAGGAGCTAGGCTATTCAAGTTTTGGAAGAAAACACAGGAAAATATTTGTGATATCAGAGAACGTAAACATTTCTTACATTTTGCAGGAAATCATAAAACCGAAATAAAAATATTGATAAACTGGGCTTCGTCAGGATTAAAAACATTTCTCATTCAAAACGCACCATTTAAGAGAATGAGTCTGTCAGAAATTATCTGTAACACATACTATACATTAGGGAGATTTTAACAGACACTTCCAAAGGTAGCTGTTTGAATGACCAACAAGCATGTGGAATGGTACTAACATCATTGATCCTCAGGGCAGTGCAAATTTAAACCACAATAAGGTAACACTCTTTTATACACCCATTAGAAGGACCAGAATTTACTAAAAGGCTAGACACAGAGGCAGATTTGTGGCCCAAGTGAAATCCATGCCTACAGGAACCCCTCTTTATCCCGTGTAAAGAAACGCAGGACACGGAGTAGGCAAGTCTACTCACACACCCAAGTTTTAATCCAAGAAACTCCAACAGCAGGTCTTCACAAAAACTTGGCAAAACAACTGCCTAACAATTATATAACGTATTCCTTGAAGGGGGCCGGCCACAAAGGAGTCCACTATTGACACACCTGACCACGCCCCTGCAACATGAGGTACAACAGGAAAAGGATGAGGGTCCGCTCTCGAAGACAGGTCTTACCAAATCTCTCCATTTTCGAACCGAAGTAACAACCCTAGAGCGTCTCAGGCCACTTCCGGGCCAGCTGTTTCGAGGGCGCCTCTGCTCTGAAATCACTAACACACGGAGCTGACGGGGTGCAAGTGTTAATTAACCTCCTAGGGCAGAGGTGGTGAGGCGGTGAGCTGCCGGCCATGTGTGTGCCTCCCCCGCCTGCCGCTTTGTTACTTTTTCAAATCAGAAAAGACAGGTACCATATGATCTC
>PVJD01009078.1:0-66326 GCA_004026545.1 Mormoops blainvillei | reverse complement strand
GAGGACTGGGCCAAAACCAAGGCATGCGCGCCCGTGGAGAATCGGGCTGGCCGCCTTTTGATCTGCGGGAGGACACCCAATCCACTGAGCTACACCAGTCAGGGCCATAATTAACAGTGGTTCTTATTCAGGGCCTGATCACCTATGCCCTTGGATTTTCAACATTTAAGGTTCAAATGTTGGTCCACTTTCATTCTTCTTTGGAGGAAGGAATAAGAAGTGAAACTCAAGTTTGTCTTGTGACTAGCTTGATACTGTGACGGATAGATAGCTTAGAAAAGAATGTTGAAATTCTTCCCTAAATTAAGTTGTTTTGGGTTTTTTTGATTGGAGAAATATGGCCTATGCTGAAAAAGAGTTGAGAAACTAAAGTACCCTTGGCCACGCAGTCTTCAGTGCTAGCCAAATATATAACTGGAGGACATATGTTAACTCTTTTGCCTTTCTATGTTTCTGAAGACTGTTTCCTGTGTGGAAAAGCTCACGGGATGATAAAAACCTCCTAATTAATGTAATGCTTTTCTCTGTTGCTTGGGCTTATCTGTGTGGTTTTTTCTAACAACCAACTAGTTGGGAAAACATCTCAGGTTCCCCTTGCTAATCTGTTTAGTGTGCTGAGCAGCAGCCTGTTCTTGGAAAAGTACAGCATTGGGAGTTTAAGCAGATCTGAATTTGAATTCTGACAGTTCCACCTACTGGTGATGTTATGGTGGATATCTAAATTAACGCTCTTTTATTCATTGATTCATCTGTTCATGTATTCATTCTTATTTAGAACATTTATTGAGCATTTTCACTATGCCAGGCCCTCGGTTGGACATCGTGGGTACATAGTCAATGAAACATGGCACGTGCTCAGGACAATTTGCTCTTTGTCTATCACAGTAGCCTACAAACTTTCCTGACTGCTCATACCATTAATAAAACATTTGAGCACAAACTCCTCATATATATACATTTTAAAAAGGTATATGACTTCTAGCCTGTTATACTATGTGCATAATAAGACATTTGATTTTAAAATATATGGTATTGGCCCTGGATGGTATGGGTCCGTGGATTGAGCGCCAGCCTGTGAACCAAAAGGTCGCCAGTTCAATTCCAAGTCAGGGCACATGCCTGGGTTGTGGGCCGGGTTCCCAATTGGGGCTGTGCAAGAGGCAACCAATCAATGTATCTTTTGCACATCGATATTTCTCTCCCTCTCTTTCTCCCTCCCTTACCTCTCTCTAAAAATAAATAAGTAAAATCTTTTTAAAAAATGGTATTGTATCACATACCACCCAGTGCATACATCCAATTTTAGAGACGAGTATCCTAGTGGTAAGCTTTTCTGAACTTCACTTTCCTCATCATTAAAATTGTAATGATGAAATCTTTCTCATGGTATGTTTGTTTTTTTTTATAAACAGCAATTTTGGTGCACTGGTTTTGACCAATTATCATAATCTTCCATCTCCAGCTCAGTTTCCAGTGTGCCAACCGTAAACGACTGAGCATGCACAGGAAGTGCTACTGGAATGGGAGTAGCTGGATCACTTCCACTGGTAATACGCTGGCACTACCCTGGCAATTGGAGTCACAGGCATCCGTTATGGACGCTACTATGCAGCTGTTGTGCTGCTGGCAGTAGATGTTTGGTCCTAGTCGTCTACAATGGAAAGTTTTACATATAGTTTGTTGTATTAGGGCACCAATGCACCTAATGAGCGTAACTTCATATACACCCAGAGCCCTAGCTGCTCAAATGTGTTGAGAATTGTCACCATGGAGATCTAATGTAAAGAATTAGAACACTTCCTAATGTAACAGTATTTTTCAACCCAATACTTATAAAATTCTATTTAGAAAATTAACCAAATTCTTTTCACTTTTCAGATTAAAATCACAAATATCAATCAAACCTTTCCAAACAGAAGCATAATTCTAGTAGACTTGTGGATTTAAGGTGGTAGAGTATCAACATTTCTTTCCCATTCTCACCTCAAAAAAACTGTAACAAAAACCAGAAATACGAACTCAACATTTGATTAAACTAAAAGAGGCTTTAAACCACACAGAAAAGTAGAAAGTGGAAGTAGAAATAGATGGGTAAATTGGCGGATTGGCAGAGTCACAGAAGAACAAACTGAGGAACCCTAAACAGCTAGTTGAATTCTCTCACAAAGCCCACAAAGGGCTCAGAAACAGGTGTTCTAGGTTCCTGGGTGGGTGAAGCTAACATAGGAGATAGACTCTCTGGGAAAGTTCAGTTTGACTAAAAGCAAAAGAATTGTAGCCAGATTTCCATGTAGTAAAGTCCTGCTCATGTATACGGTATTTTGATTAACTTTTTAGTTTCTTACTCATAAATATGAATGGCCAGTCAAGGACTGCCAGATATTTCAGGAAAATGTCCAAACAAGAAAGAGAGAAACTAAAGCAAATGAATAGGACCAAAGAGATCAGGCATGTGTATGTGGTGTATATGTAAAATAATCAGAAATAAGAAAGAAGCACTCTTGACAACCAAAAATATTACAGTAAAAATATAAGAAAAATGAAACAAAAGAGTTAGAAGATAATATTAAGGAGACCTCTCAGAAAGCAGAACAGAAAAATGAATAGATGACAATAAGGAGAGAAAAGATAAGAAAATTAGAGGATTAACTCAAGAAGTTTAAATACTATTTATGAGTGTTCTCAAAAGGCAGAATGGTAGAATATCATCAAAGAGATAGTATAAAACTATTTTCTAGAACTAAAGGATATGACCTTCAAAATAAATTACCCCAGTCACATCATAAGAAAAACATTAGACAAATCTCAGTCGAGGATATTTCTACAACATACCTGGCTAGTAATCCTCAAAACTGTCCAAATCATAAAAACAAGGAGAGTCTGAAAAACTATCAGAATTAAGAGGAGTCTAAGGACACAAGATTCTGAAGCAGAAAATGGACATTAGGGGAAAACTGAGGAAATCTAAATAAAATATTGACTTTAATTGCTAATCATGCGTTATACTTCATTCATTGTGATAAATATACCCCACTAATAAAAGATGTTAATTCTAAAGGAAACTGGGTCTGGGGTTTATGAGATCTCTCAGTTCTGTTGGGACCTCTCTGTTTTATCTTTGCGATAGTTCTAAAACTGTTCTAAAATATAGAAGTTTATTTTAAAACTGAGCCAATGATTAATTCCATGAAAACTAAATAGATTTGCAAGAAACAGAATAAAATTATAGTATAGTGTTGGACCAACCTTGAATAATATTTACATAGTCAAGTCATGGTAACTAAAATATGAAATATGGATCCAAGCAAAAATTGTTATATAGCTGTATTTGGAAGTTGAATGGGGAATGTAAGAATCTGCAATTAATGACTCAAAAGAAAACAGTATCCATAGAAATATGGAGGTCATTACTAGAAGAGCTAAAATAATTGAAAGTTCTTACTACTGGAATTGACTAGGAACTTTTTTTTTTGTTATAAGCTTAAATCATTATTTTACATTTAAACTATGTTTAAGAATATTGTTTATATTGCAAAGCATGGAGTACATTGATAAACATTTAAAATATGTCTAATGACATTAAACATTTCAAATTAAAATCACAAATTTGATATATTAAATTGTCTAGTATTGTATGGTGGGTTTCCTGAAACATGTCAAACGTCTACTTCACTATCTACACCTTTTTAGAGATGGCAAAATGAGAGAAGCCAACCAACTAGACTTATTTAGTTCAAGACTCAGGACCACAAGGTAGTTATAGGTTTGAGTTATAGTAAGATACTCTGTGTAGAGACATTGGCTCTTAGTTACTATACTTTCAAGATGATTCTGCCTAAACAGGTTTTCATGCCAATTCCTTCTTACCATCCCAGAAATACCACCTGTAGATGTAGGCAGGAGCGACCCTTTAGTTTCAGCACACATCACAAAACGCACTTATTTTAAAAGCATAGGTGACTCTTACACTCTGGATTCTATGCTTATCATCCTGAACCTCCACTGTCACGATGAACGCTCTCCAGGTCCCAGGGCAATGCTTCTTCACAGCTTGTGCACGGTGTCTGTGGAACAGGCTGGGCTGTGCTGCTGCCTGTGTTGGAGACAGAATGCTCCAACATTGCTCCAGAATGCTCCTCTGTGGCAGAGGGGCTTAGAGAAGAGAAAAGACAAATTAACTTGTCAAATCTTTCCTCTCAGCATAAATGCAATAGATTCTTGCATAATGAAGTGTTTCCCAGTAGTGTCAAGCATCCATTTTCTTCCTTCTCTTTATGTTCCATTGTGGCTCACAATAATTACTGTGGTATTAGCAAGAGTTGCACGTAGTGACTGAGGAATATTTTGCAATATTAAACAATTCAGATTACTCTTAAATGTGCATATATGTAGGTAATATGCTGTGTGAAGCATGGTACGGATCCTTTACATTAGTCACCAGATATACATTGGATGCTAGAATTGAAAACACTAATTTTCATAAAATATTGAAAATATTTTAAATTTCTAATAAATTTAAATGCCCATTTTTAGATTAATTTAATTTAAAATGTTGATAATTGTTCATTATAATTTGAATTTTATTTTTAAGTTTTAATAATTATTAATTTTTAGAAGAAAGGTTTAAAAACAAATACAATTTTACATTTTCAACATTTGACATTTACTTTAACATTTTTGGATAAATCTAGGTGAACTTTGGTATGGTTATTCATTTTATTGTTAAGTGAACCACTAGGGCCAAACATAGTGCTCAAAGTTTCACATGCATAATTTCTTTTAATCCTTATGGTAACCCTATCATTACTTGCCATTTTATAAATAATAAACTGAGGCACACAGAGGTTAAGAGTCTAGCTCAAAGTCAACCAGTTAATAAAACACTTTTAGGACTGGTACCCAAAGATGCCCAGGCCTTAATATAAATATTCCCATTTTTGAGGGTTATTGTCCACTCGGATGATCTTATGTTCATTATGAACATCATTTAAGGTTCTCAAATGGGCTGATGACTGGGAAGGACAGGCACTGTGACCCTCAATACCAGAGTGGGACCAAAACAGTCCCCCAGTAGCAGATAAACAGGTAATCCTAACATCTCTTGGCCAAGTTCTTGGAATGCAGGAGTCTCCAGCATTTCCTGAGTGATGAAATTTCAGTCTGGTTTGGGTTTTGAAAATATCATTGCAACTAACCCTTTGCCCTTACTCTCCTTTAGAAACTGTCCCTGTGGCCCCAAATGAACCCGGAGCCTTTTGTATCCAGATAAAGTTTGGACAGCAGCACCTTTAAAATACTTGAACCATTTGAAGCACGGCCTCAAGTCAAATTGTTCCCATAAAAACACAAATTCGGGGACTCAGAAGATACTAAGAAAAAAAAAAGATAAAGTTTCCTTTGCTGGTAAAGATACTTCTGAAAGCCAAGTAAACCCATCTCCATCTATGGCAAAGGAGAGAAAATATATGTAAAGGGTAACAGAAGAGATGTAGTAATATGTCATCACATTTAGGTGACATGGCCCTGGGAATTACCTGAGACACAGAGATTTGCTTAAGAGCAGGGTTAATGGGAGAATCTCTGAACTTTGAACTAGAAAAAAATTTTCAAAATCATTCAATCTAGTAATTTTATGACAGAAGAAAAGAGGCCTGGAGAGTGAGGCAGCTTCCTGAAGCACTGGTCAGGAGAGTGGCCGGGCCTCAGTTTTAGGTCCTAGAGCAGGTCTGCCCCACCTGGCTGAGACTGAGGGAAGCATGTAAACAGGTAAGGAGGAAAGTGCAAAGCATCTTTCAGGAGTGCCAGTAAACAGAACAGTATATCTATAGAACAACAACTACAACAACAAAAGCGTTGTTGGAAGAAAGGCACCGACAGAGTTTGGATAGACCCTAAAGGTAACAACGGGGGGTCCAGAATATTCATGCTGGAGGAAGGTGAATATTTTGGCGAGGTGAAAACAGGGTTTGAGATATTAGCCTGGTGGTGGTGTGGAGGCTACATCAGAGGAGGGATATTTTAAGCCAGGGAGGCCAATGAAGACACTATTGGAAAAGTCCTGGGTTTTATATTTTGACCCCTAATGTTGCGTGTGTATGTGTCAGAGAGAGAGAGAGAGAGATCTCAGCCTGTTGCTTAGTTAAAATTTGGGCTCGTTGGGACCTGTCTGATGACCAAGTTAGGCTGCCTTCCAGAAATGACCTCTAAACTCTTTCAGTAATTTCCAGAAGGTCCATTTCCATTTTCCCTTGCCCCGCTGTGTTTCAGCAGAAGTGTGTCTGCTTTACCCCAGGTGCTCATGTACAAAGAGGGCTTTAGATGGTACACTGTGAACAAAGGAGCAAGTGACACCAACTGCTCAACACCCCTTCCCACCCAGGCCAGAGTGGAATTCCTTCCATCTGGATGAATGGAGCTGGCTCTGTGCTCATGGTTCCCCCGGGCACCAAGGCTCACTGCATAGCTCTCTATCCCTGCGGTCCAAGGAGAGCTGGCAGAGTCTGGGGACTCAGGGCATCCTGAGAACAGGGTGGTGGGGAGCCTCGGCTGCAGGCCTGCTCCTGATTGGACGCTTTTCTCAAGCTGACCCGGGAGAGTGAGGCCTGTCTCTCATTGGCTTGTCTCCTCCCAATAGCCTAACTTCAGTCTGAGGGGTGGAGTCTTTTTATTTTTTTAAAATCCTCACCCAAGGACATTTTTTTTCATTGTTTTTAGAGAGAGGAAGGGGAAGAGGAAGGGAGAGAGGACAGGAGATAGAGAAGCCTCTGCTGGCTGCCTCCTGCACACGCGCAGACTGAGGATTGGGGATTGAGGATGGAACCCGCAACCTAGGCATGTACCCCAACTGGAATCTAATCCAAAATCTAACCCCAAATCTTTGGGTCATGGGACAATGCTCTAACCAACTGATCTGCACCGACGAGGCCATATTTATGATGGCATAACTATTTCTACTTCCTCAAGAAGCAGTTCAGTTAATCAGTCCATTTTTTTGAACTGTTACATTGAACAGCACAACTCATAGGATGTAATTATAAAGAAACTTTTCTCCCTCATTAACCCTTTAAATTCAGTGGGGCTGGCCTGTCTGCTACACCTGGATAAAAATTCAGGCAGGCCCCATGACTGACTTGGTATCTCTCAATCTGTCCTCATCCTAAATCTGAATAAAGACACAACTCAGTGATTTAAATGTTTATTATCATTAAAATTCCAAATGTGTTATAAAATTAAGGCTTTCCTCCCCTCCCTCAGCTTAGGCTGAACACTGAATGTCGGTAACACTTCTGTCCCTCCTCTCTCGTCTTTATAACTGTGGTTTCTATTGCTTCCCACGTGGGAGTGGGAAGAAGCAGGAACATTCTCACTTAATTGGTCCTGGCCTGGGGATCTGGCATTGGTGTTCTTTGGACTTGGCAGGTGCTTTAAAACGGACACTTTTGTGGGCACTTTATACCTCTCTCAATCTTAATCAGTTCGGGCTGCTATAACAAAGTGGGTGTTTTCTAATCAGCAGGAATTTATTTCTCACAGTTCTGAAGTCTGAGTGCCAGTATGGGCAGGTTTGGATGAGAGCTCTCTTTTGGGTCACACATTGCTGACCAGTCTCATTGTATCTTCACAGGGCAGAAAGACAAGCTTTCTGGCCTCTCTTATAAGGACACTAACCCCATTCATAAGGGCTCCACCTTTGTGACCTAATCACCTCCTAGAGGCCCCACCTGCTAACGCCATCACATTGAGGGGTAGGACTTCAACATATGAATTTGAGGGGCACACAAACATTCAGTTTACAGCACCTCCATTGCTGGGGACCGCTCACCTGCACATCTCTCAGTGTGGGTGATGGGCTTCCCTCTGGCTCATCACTTACTTCTTTCTTTATACCTCTAGCTTCTCTTGGCTGGGATCTTTTTGCCCCTCTAGAGTGCCTTCTTTGATAGGATCTTTGACTATCCCAGGCCAAACCTCTCACTCATGGTTCCCATCTTTGCCCCCAAAACTCTTGAGTATAGTTACTTCCCAAGTGTAACCCTCTATTCTTCCATGCTGCTTGCCATTTTGGTTTCTCAGGCTTGATGCCTCTGAGGTAGGCGTGGAGTGGAGCTCCTGGCACAGCGTTCTCCAAAGAATTCTCATCTAAAATCTTACCTTCAACTCTTCTGTACCTTAAATATTCTTTGCCACTTGCTTTGTAAATTCTGATCTAGCACTTCACTTTGAAATTTGGCACTTATTGTGATTCAGCTGAAACTGCTATTTTAACATCTGATTTCATTTTATTTAGGACACCTCGTGAACCAAAATGCTCCTATTTTAATCCTAAGCATTAATATGACATTTACTTCTATTTTTCAAGCATAAATTACTGGATTTATTTCCCAGGCTCCACATCTCATAGATCCAAATCTGGATTCTAGTGAGAGGGGAGGCACTAATTAAAAAATCAACACCCCCCCCCCAAAAAAAAAACACACAGAGAGGCAGTGTTTCAGTTAAATTCTGTAAGGCCTTGGGGCATCCCTATGTAGCACTCTAATGCCAGAGGGTAGTTGCTGTCCCTCCCTGTTTTCTAGCATCTCCAGGGTGTGATGTGAGGTGGCGGAACAGTGGCAGGGGCAGGTTTCTTCAAGAGCAGACTGAGATATTGTAGGGAATCCCTACAGAAAGAGGCCAGAGCCAAAAGAATTCAGGAACTTGCACACTATGTGACCTCGAGCAAGTTACATCTCTGAGACTTGCTTTCCGCCTCTGTAGAATGATGACAATAATAATCCCTATGTTTCTCATAGCCAAGATGCTATGAAACGCTTTCTAAATTGAGAAGTGGGTCATGACTCTCAGGAAGAGGTACTTACACTTAGACTTTATTTTAGTCTCCTATCTTGAACTGTGTGGACTTTGAAGTCAGGGCCATGTCATGTTGTCTTTCTTCGATCCCAAAGTGAGTACAATTTATTGGAAGGAATTGTGGTGCTGTTGGCCTGTGTCTGTCTGGAGTGTTCATGGTGTGGATTTGCTCTGCAGAGCCTCATGTTTATCTCACACGTGCCCATTACCACGCCCAACCTGGAGAGAGTGAGAGAAGGACTAGTACTACCCCAACTTCATCACATCTCAGAAAACCCAAGTTAAAGCCCTTTTAATACATTAAGTAATTGTTTAGTTTCATTTCCCAAGATATTTTTTGAAATAGTGAACCCAGTTCACTATTTGCTTCTGCTTTTGCTGTGACTCGAATTCTTATTCCTGAGTTTTCCTTCTTTGCCCCTTATTCTTTCAATAACGTTGTTTTCATCTTCTCTTGCCCCTGGGTTTTCACTGTGCCCTGTGAACTATGTTCACTCGTTTAGACGGGCGTGGAGGAAGCGCAGGCCAGGAAACCCCAGCAAGCTCCGGCTAACGCACGGGAGCCTTTAGCTTGGTGATTACTACGATTGTTGCCTAGTGGAACAGGGAGCCATTAGCTGGGTCCTCACCCTCTATTAGTATTACCCTATAATTTAGTCACAATTAGACTCCCAGAAACATAGACACAGGAAACAAGCAGGCAAAGGAGGTAGATGGCACAAAGCAGCAGCGGTGAGGGGTTTTAATTAAAGGCAGTTTTCAGAAGGGATAGGGCCAAGGAAGGGTGAGGTCAGAGCTTAGAATGGGGTAATTGGGAGAATGATTAAGGGGACTTTGAGTTTTTAATTTTGGCATTGAGGTTGGGGTCTGCTGAACATGGACCTCGTAGGCTGAGCTGAGCTGGGCTTGTTTAGTAGCAATAGGGACTGAAGGAGGTCTTCCCCCCACTTTAACGACTGACTTTATTTACTTTTTTAAATTTAAAAAATTTTTATTGTATTTTTCCATTACCATTTAGCCCCCTTACACCCCTCTCCCACCTGCAATCACCATACTGTTGTCCATGTCCTTGAGTCCTTTTTCCTTTTTGCTCAGTGAAGGAGGTCTTGAGAGGTGGCCCCATGTCCCCTTCACCTTCTCTCCTTGAAATCTGTAGGAGGAAGTTCCCAGAGGAGGTTTTCCTGCCTCTCACTTGGCTTCCTCTCTTCTGATCCAGAGCAAGCCCACAAGCGTATGTTTGTTGGAATCAACTTCCTTTCTGAGGGGTCACAGAAGGCTCAGGACTAGAGATGACCATTCCCCTTGGCTATGTGTCCTACTGAGAAGTGTAGATGTAGGCAGTGTGTATAACTCGGGCTGGAAGTAGAAGACATTGGGAGGTAGAGGACATTTGAGGAGGATGTCCTTAGACCCTTCCACAGGCCTGTTTGTTTTCCTACTCAAGCTTCAGAAACTGGGGTTGCAGTGTAGAAGGGAGGAACCCCAGCACTTGAGCCCTCAAATGACAAGGAAACTATTATATGTCACACTCCTACATGGAACTGAACCACAAAAGGAAAGAGCTAAGTGTGAAAGTGCAGTCCAGTCCAGTCCAGTCCCTCATCATTCTTCAATAACAATGGCCACCTTTGGCCGAAGTCAGGTAGTTAACAGTGGAGTTGGCTGGCAGTGCTGTGGGGTATGGTGGGGAGTCGGGGGAGGCTGGAGTAAGGCAGTGTGAGCAGATGTAAGCAAAATTCTGAGATACTTTGGAAGCCTCCCATGTCTCTTTATTCTCTCTACTTCTCTTATCAATAAGGATCTAGTCCTCCTACAAATCCACTACTGTATTTAATAATTGAATACCCTCAACGGTATTAGGAAAGGTTTTTGGTATTCCAGAAGGTTCTGGAAACCCAAGACTCCTTTCCTCAAATCAGAAGGCAAGACCTAGGTGCATGGAAAGAGGACTTCTGCCTCCTTCTGACTCTCTTGGCCTCAGACTCTCTACTGCTCATGGTAACCTTGTGATCCCAAATTGGGGGCTTTCCAGGACAGTTCCAGTTCTAAATATTTTACCCTATTGTTCTCATAAGTACTTGTGAGGCCACATGCCCTGATTTTTGTTATGGAAAAAACCGTGAGTACAATTCTAGCTCAGAGTATATCCTGTCCAGCTGAGTCTACATAAATCTTGCCCTTCTCTGGCACCTCGGCATAGTGGCATTTGGAAGATTTGCTGGAATCCCAGCTAAGGACAGGACAGCTTGTAAGTTGGTGTAGGAGCAAAAGATAGGCAACTTGTTATTTGAAACTTGATTCTGAAGCCCCCCAAAACTTAGGCAAAAACGACCCTCATGATGGACGGAGGTTCAGACTTGTTTTCATCTTTAAGCTTCAGACACATCTATGTGGTGTCATCTTTTAAAAATTCTCTCTCCCATCAGCTCTCTGATTAAAAAAAAAAAAATCCCTTTACTAGGGAACTGAGCCCTTTCCTCTGTATTATAAGAGATGAGAGTTAACTGGCCTCTTCCTCCTGAGGCACTGTTTCCACACTGGAAGTCTCAACCCACTGTTGAGTCATGAAATCAAGTTAACTGACCTATGTCAAAACTTTAAAACCACATAGATAGATATTGATATAAATAAAGAAGAGAGAAAGGAAGAAGACAGAACATATCAGGCTACATTGCACTTACTTCGGATAAGTGTTGTTTCATGACACTTTTATTTCTGTTTTACCTACCTATATGTATGTGTGTCTTGGATCACTGTGTAAAATGTATTTTTTTGCCTGTGGGTCACAGTAAAAAAGGTTCAAGACCACTATCCTAGGAGAGGTCGCACAGTTGCATATGTTCACACTGAGACTTAAACTGCTAAGGCAGATCCTCCCCTGGGAGCTGGTTGCACAGGGAAGGGGAGAAGAGTGGCAGGCTGCTGAGCACCTGTGGGGTGAGGACAAAGAGTGCAGAAAGGAGACAGGAAAGGCCTGAGCAGAAGCCCACTTCCCATCACCTCCATGACAACAGCCACAATGCACTGAGAGCTGGCAGCACACAGGGCACTTGGTCAAGTGCCTTAAATCGGCTCTCCCTTTCAAGTCTCACCACACCCCATAAGGAAGTTGAGTACTATTATTACTGTCTCTATTTTATAGATGAGGAACCTGAGGCTCAGAAGTTTCAGTAACTTGCCTGAGATCACACGGCTTGTACATTTCAGACAAAACTTCGTCTCACAGCCAGGTGTGCGCATGTTCTCTTACAATCACAGTAAACAGCTCCTCTTTGGCCTAAGACTGGGGTTTGCTGTTGGCTCAGTGTCAGTGACAGAGGTTGGCCAGCCAAGGGCCTTGCCTGGGAGTGCCGGACAACCAGGACCAGGATGCAGAGGAGCCCAGAATTTGGGGCCCATTGCTGCGAGTGGGGCAGCCCTCCCCCAGCTCGGCTCCTGCTTGCTGCACACTGCGGTTTTGCCATCACAGTACATGCTGCTAATTATAACCAAACAATGAGCAATCACAGCCCAGCTGGCGGTTCAGCTCTGGTTAGAGGTCTGGCAGGCTTTTCATTAGAACTTCCCTGCCCCCCTGAAGGCAAAGGGAACTCTGAACTCCAGCTCCCTGTCCTCCAAACCTGGTCTACCCAGTTCAGCCAGTGCTTACTTAGCCCCAGGCGTGCAGGCTCTGTGTTCAGTGCTGCAGGGGGGTGTGGGAGGCAGAGCTTTTTTCTTGCCTTCAGTGAGCTCCCCGTCCTCCCAGAAGTCTCTTGAGTGGAATCAAAAGCCAGGCCCCTTTGAGCACAGCCAAGAGGAGAGAGGTTTTGAACAGCTTTGTGTCCTTGGCTGCTTCTCTCTGAGGTCCTTTCTTGGGCGCTGTGAAAATTTATTTTCTGCTCATCGATAATGTGGGACACAAAACTTTTTGCTTTGTATAGATGATCTCTAGTGGTACTCATTTCTACAGGATGTCCCAGGGAGAGAAACTCTTTCGAAATCTTGGGAAATGTAAACCTGGGCCAATAAAAGAGACACATAAAGTCACTCTAGACCTTGGAACCCAGAGAAGTTTCTCAAGTGCCTATTTTGAGGGCTTAGGACTTTGGCAAGGGCATGAGGGAATAGAGAGCCTCAGATGGTGGAACACCTTTCTCTGGTTCTGGGGAAGTGGATGCTGTTAACTGTTCCTGGGCTGAGCTGTGGACGGTCTGATCATTGGTCAAACTTCAAAGTACATTAGGTTTATCTTCTATCCCTTCATCCCTCTCTCACCCTGCCTGGCATCTGACGCCCCTCAGGTGTACCCTGGGAACCATTTTCCTGCTCCCATATTATGATTCCTTTATCTGCTACCAATCAATTACATTAAGGTCTTAGTAGAAAATTCGTGAAGATATTATCCCTCTGGGGAACTGTCATGGGTGTTAGGGATACGTGAGTCCTGTTCAGTGAAGGATCTCAAAGCCTCCCCAGCAGGATTTGTGCTCAGAGCCGGACAGCAGGGTGCCGATCTGCAGGATGAATACAGGAAGAGCTGGGAGGAGCACGAGAGGGCCTCTGGTCCTCACTTTCCAGGTGAAGATCAAAGGCCCAGAGGTAGCGTGTGAGTGATCAATTGTCTTGGTTTACCTGGGACTTAGCAAATTTCTAGGACATGGGACTTACAGTTTTAAAACCAGACAAGTTGGTCATCCTATGAGGGGCTGTGATGAGGAAACCGATATGGGCAGAGTAGGCAGGCGAGAGGCGGTGGTTGGATTTTGTTCACCAGAAAGATGGGAAGCACGAGGCAGAGTCTGGTGGGAAGGCAATTCTTAAAAGAAAAAAATAGATAGAGCCAATAAACACATTTAAAAAGTCCAAACTTACTGGTGATGTAAAAATACACACTAACGCAATTTTCACCTATTTGTCAAAGATTTAAACATAAATGAACCTGGAAAACCAGCACTTTCATTCACTGCTGGCGGAAATATAAACTGTTTTGATCTTCCTGGAGGGCAATTTGGTACCAGGCAACAAAATATCTTTGAGATATCCATGCCCTTTGACCAAGTGATTTCATTTCTTAGAAGCTGGTCTTAAGGAAATAGGAATATGGTCAAAGCGTTGGCCACAGGAATGCTTATTTGTTCATGATGTCTTCATAATAAAGTCAAGTTGGACACAACCTAAACTTCCCTTTAAAATGAAAAAGATAAATTCCTCTTAACTTTTAAGCAAAGTAATTCAACTCTCCTTTTGTTCTCCCTCAACTTCCAGCTTATGCCTGAAAGCCTATATTTTACACTCAATTTTCTCTCAAAGAGGAATTTTGTTGTTTGGCCCTTAAAAATATTTTTCCAACCACTTATAGCTTGTACCACCCACGGTGCCTGTCAGTCCTTTGGTGTAGTCACTCTGGTCAGAGCATTTTTGGTTGTACATAAAAGAAAGCAACTCAGACTATCTCAAGAAGAAGAAGAATTAAAATCACTTGATCACTCTCTTCTTGAACGCTTTCTTCAGTTGCTTCCAGACACCAGTATCTACTAATCTTCCTCTTACTATACCAGTTGTTCCTTTTCCATTTCCCTTTTCACAAGCTTTGAGATTGGAATGCGCTAGGACTTAATTCTTAAATCGCCTCTCCTCTTCTCTCTTTCTTGCCCTTCCCTTCTTCTCGCTTCCTCTGGGGGTGATCTTATCTGGTCCCCTGGCTTTAAACACCATTCATATGCTGCAAGTGCCCTTATTTATATCTCTAATCCAGAGCCTCTCCCAGAATGAATAAAGGCAAAGTATGCCTTCAGCTTTCTCCTTTTTTGGCACATTTCTCCCCACCTCTCTGTGGTTTCTCTTCTCCTGATATCCATATTTTTCATACTCAACGGTAACTGATAGGATTAAAACATTAGCTAGTGCTCAGCACAGTGCCTTGCACATAATGGAAATATTAATAAAATGTAATGAAATTATTCCTTTCAGAGAACACTATTTACATTTGGCCTACAGGCAAAGTTATGCTTCTCTACTGATGAAATTTTAGATATGGGCAGATAGGATTTAATTCCAATTAGGCCTGGTATAGAAAGGGGGATGTATGTGGACTTTTGAGGGTGAGAAACTATTCCAGAATCCCTCAAATGTTGATCACTGACTCAGTCTTGATGTAGAATGTGCTTGGTGCTTAGCTTTTTTGGTCTTGTTGCAGTCAAGATCAGCAGAGTCCCATCCTGAATTTTAGCAGTTCCTGCCTTGCTGCGGTAGTTCATGGTAGTGACAAGTTGTGGATTCCTTTTTACTTAGCTTTTCAGATACACTATTCTTAAGCCACTAATTAAACCCTTTACTTGACCCAAAATGGTGGATATTTCAGTTCAAAGATGCAAGTTAGACCTTTATATTTGATTGAATAATTTTCAAAAGTTTCACATTAGAATCTCCAAAATAAGAATGTAATTTTACTTCCCTCCACTTTACAATGATAAGATGAGACTCAATGAGGTGACAACAGTGTGGAAGTCGGGGGCTCTGAATCAGTCTGGGTCCTGTCACTCCAGATACTGAGAAAGTTGGGTGAAGGGGCTGTTTACAGGGTTCAGGTAAGCAACAAAAGCGAGGAAGCAAGGGAACATAGTAACAACAGGGACTTGCAACAACGGGGACCAGCAACAATGGGGACTTGTTCTCACCTCTAGGCCCGAGGGGCTAACGTGAAGTAGTGACCAGATCCCAGAGGCAGCTATAGCTAGAGGCCTTGGGACAGCAGGCTTAATCAACCATCAGCCCCGCAGGGTTGGAGTTGGCAGAATAAACATCTTGACCTCCTCCTCCTTCCTTTCTCCTGTCAAAGCCTCCCATTGGCCAAACTCAACCAGAAATCAGGGGGCAAGGTAGCCTCTTGGTAAACAGACCACACAGGTCAGCCTCCTGGATCTCAGAGCAGGGTGGAGAAGGCTGGAAAGTAGAGCTGGGGAAGCCAATGGAGAATATCTTGCAGACTTGTTCTGAATAACAACTTCAGGAGCCGAAGCTATTAGAAGGCAATATTTTCAAGATGGATGGTTCATGACCCCTGTCTGCACTAGCAAAAACAACTAAAGCTGATGTTCTACTTCAAGGAGGGGTGTGTGATGGTTAAATTTACGTGTCAGCTTGACTGGGCTAAGGAATGCTCAGATAGCTGGTAAAACATTATTTCTGGTGTGTCTGTGAGGATGTTTCTGGAAGAGATTAGCATTTGAATCAATAGACTGGGTAAAGAAGATTGCCCTCCCCAATGCAAGTGGCTTCAATCATCCAACCACTGGTTGCCCGGACAGAACGCAAAGGTGGAGGAAGAGCAAATTCTCCCTCCCTCTTCTTGAACGAGGATGTTCATCTTCTCCTGCCCTCAGCCATAGAAACTCCTGGTTCTGGTGCCTTTCGACCCCATGACTTATACCAGTGGATCCCTCGGTTCTCAGGCTTTCGAACTTGGACTGAAGGATAACGCTGGCTTTCCTGTTTCTCCAGCTTGCAGATGGCAGATCATGGGGCTTCTTGGCTTTCATAATCATGTGAGCCAATTCCTATAATAAATATTTTATATATATATATATAGATATATCTATATATATATCTCCTATTGGTTCTGTTTCCCTGAAGAATCCTGATTAACATATAGTATTAGGATAATCTATATGTATATGAGACTGCAAGTGTGTTCCCCAACCATGCTTATGTGACAGGGACAAGATTTATTGAAGTATGAGTATTCTAGGGAGAGTTCTGGCTTAATAACTGTTATCCAGATCTTCTGGGATATAGAATTGAGAGAATAAGTGGGACGAGAGACTGGAGGAAACTGGAAAGGACAGGACACAAGAGGCTAAATCACTCTCCATAACAAAGAGTTCAGAAAGAGGGGAGATATTTGGGTGCTGCAGAGAGTATAGGAGCTTTTGACTTGTAAAGGCCTTGAGTGGCTATGGATGTGAGAGAATTAGGGAGGAGAAAAGGGGATTTTAGGAAAATCTTGCAAAGTGTTTTATTTCTTCAAAAGATATAAATAAATATTGGAATGTCTTTTAAAGTGACTTGCAGTTGCCAAACCATGTTTCTTTATACGACCTCCAAGTGAGCCAAGGCCATGTGGGACCCATATTTTTACTGGAGCTGCACCAAAAGTCCTCTGGATTGTTTTGGCAATTGAGGACTGGCCAGAAACCACCCTACACACCGTGCTGTCTATCCGCTGCACAGAACACAAGAACGGAATCTTTTGAGGACTCAGCTTCCTTCCAAGCTGTGGTACCTTACACAGGATGGCTGTAAAGTGGAAGGGATAACCCTTAAACGCAGAGGCCGGAGAGGATAAACAAGTTGTTCATGGTGATCCACCAGGCTGCCTAAAGGAGAAAGGAGGCGTAATACCCCAGGTCTCCCACTCCGTGTGGCCTGCCTTCTCCTCAGCTGACTGGCTGCAGACTCTGTTTCCTTCCTTTCTAGAAAGTGAAGAGCCATTTCCTCTTTCCTTCCAGAGAAGGCTCAGGCTTTTGCCAAGGGTCTGTGTGGGACAAGACTGGAGCCTGAGCATTTACGAAATTATTTCTTCTGAGTCTTTAATTTCTTTTGTGAAAGCAGTTTAAATTGCACAGGGGTGAGGGGTCAAGCCCAAGGACCAGGACTTGTGGGTGTAAACATCAAGGTATGCCATCTACACCATATTTGGAATGTCCCAGCCAGGCAGCACTCCAGCATCAGAGGCTCCGATCAGGATGGGATGTTTCCCAATGTGGGCTAATGAAATGTGGGGAAGACATGGACTGCCGGGCCTGGTAAGAGGCTTCTGCTTTATTTCTGGGAACTATCAAAAAGGCAGCTTGGATTCTTTCTCCAGAGAGGGAAGGAAAGTGCATACCGCTTTGGCTGCTGCTGGTGACCAGGGTGCAACCTTGAAGGCTAAGAGTCTTAAGATGAAGTTGACACCATGGAGGAAGGTGGAGAGACAAAACAAACAAACAAACAAACAAACAGACAGACACACAGAGCCAATGGATCAGACCTTGCAGAAAGCCCACTGCCTCAAACTTTTTTATTGTCATGGAACGATAGCTTCCTTTTATTGTTTAAGCCAGGATGAGCAGTGTTTTCTGCTATTGCAATACAGATCATCCATCTTCCTGATACTTTATGGCAGCTCAGACTCTGTGCTGCAGGCTCCGGAATGGAAAGGCAGTCTGGTCTGGGAAGATTCTGTCCTGATGTAGGTGATGTGTCACTGTGTCACTGGATTTTAACACTTGTGGGGAGGAAGAGAAGGTCAGGCAAGCTCATCTTGAAGCTTGAGGGGAGGGAGTGACGAGTCCATCATTCAGCAAAGGCATGGCTGAAAGGACATCTCCTGTGCTTGAACGTGAGCCTCTGGGAGCTCAGAGGGCTTGGGCTACCTGAGCCAGGTTGGTCATGTGTACTTTTCCTGGGATTCCTAGGGATCCATGGAAAGGTGTCACGAAGTCCATGAAACTCTGACCGTGTATGAGAAATTTTGTGTGTGTACATTTTTGTTTACATGGTGTAAAGTCCTCTAAATCCACCTGCTTGGGTTCCCCCTTGTCATAGAATAGGAGCAACTACCACTCTTCCTTCTTACTCCCCAGAAGTGATGAGCACCTGAAAGATCATGGATGGGAGATAAACCCATTACATAGAAAAATCTTTTTTAAGTTACTAGGGACTTTACCAAGTTCCTGGAAGAGGAGAGCAAGGGGCATGTCCTGAAGTGAAAAAGTCCATCAGGAAGTGAAAACAGCCACAAGCTTAGTTGAAGGAGAACAATGAAGATTAGACCTGCCCTCTGTGTAGAAAATCCAGGTGCATGGATGCACATGAACATGCACCCACGTATGCCACATGCCCTGTGTGGGTATGGGATAACAATTAACACTTACATTGGTGATGCTTTTCAATGGGCATTTCCATAATATGCCTCCTATGGCCCATGTAGAACTACGTCTCATGTTTCCCCCAGATCCAAAAAGTGCAGTGCCCAGGGTCCCTCAATAAATGGTGATGCTATGACCCATGTTCAAGTGTCTGTTTCCTCTTTTGGTGCCCTAACCTCTAGATCAGGGTTTGTGACTGATTATCAGTATCACCTGGATGCTTCCCTACAATGCAGAGTCTTGAGCTCGGCTCCAGCCCTAGAAACTCTGATTCGGTATGTCTGGAGCAGGGCCTGGATATCTGCATTTTGGGAAGCTGAACATCAGGTGAAGCTGAACATCACTTAGGTTTTTGGAACAGCTATATAAAGAGCACTGTGTGTGTATGTGGGCACGTGTCCTCCCCCAGGCAGGCCTGGCAAACTTGAAGAACAGGTAGTCTGTCTTGGAGGCCTCTCATTCCTCTTATACGGCTCTTCTACCCTTTGGCCATCCTTCCTGATGCCTCATGGTTCTTTTCCTAACCTCTCATCAGATGGTAGCTTAGTCACTTTTAGGGGGTGGTACATTGTCACAGTGGAATATTAGGGATGGATAACCATTCAAGTTCAAAAGCAGTAAATCTCTAATGGTAGAATTTTACGCTTTGGGGCAGAAAAATTGGATGTGGGAGATTTTTAAGGAAGGGGACACGTCTTAATCACACTGTGTAGTGATTGTTTATTTGCCATGACTGCTCTATACCACAGAACTCCCACGTGTATATCATATGCTTGCAGGCATACCATACGAACATAATACCCACAAAACTCAGAATGAAGAGTAAACACATAATGAACAGGTGGGTTTTTAGAGCATGCAGCCTTTTTCAGGAAAGAAAAAATTATGAAAGCATTTTAGCATAAAGTCTCACCACAAGGCATGCCCTGGAAGCTGGGAGAGAGGACTGTAGAAATATGAATCTGTCATGGAAATGCTGACAGGGCTTCAGTCGAGGGATGCTCACAGGTGCAGCCCAGAATGGTGCAGGCTCTGTGGCTATTTACATCCTGGCCCACTGAATGAGTCCTCTTTTCCTGTTTCCTGGCTCATGGAAAGTCAGCTGGCCTTCCTGGGAACTGGGGAGTTCTTACGGGGTGGGGGGCCGGGGGCGGTGGCTGTGTCTCTGTTGGTGGTGATTTTCAGATTTCTGAAGCAGGGAATAGCAAAGTGGTGGTGGTGGGGTTTCAAGGTCAGTTTCACAAGTCGGAGGAATAGAGAAAGGAGAGAGGGAAGGAGGGAAGGAAGAAAAGAGGGAAGGGAAGAAGGAAGCAAAGGAAACATTGACTCTAAGTGGCAGGCACAACCCTAGAAACATAGGCACCATTTTTATGTCTTTATCACCATCGCTGTAACCCAGCACATTCTAAAAGGTAATTTCTACGTTACAGAAAAAGAAACAGGCTGGCAACTACCCAGAGTGGGAGCTTACAATCACATCTTTGGGTAGACCAGGTGGCTGGGTGGCGTAAGGGTTAGGAAGCTGTCCCTGAACTCACTACTTTTGTCCATGCCAAAGGCCTTCCCGTGACAAGCAGTGAGAAAGATGGGAAGGGAGTTCCTTCTGGGAGAGGTTGCACAGTGACCACGCTCGGACTTGTCAAGGGGTAGATGACTGGCCACAGACCCTGTGCTATGGGCAGTCTCAAGGGTGGGTACTGAGTCCCTGAAGATATGGATTCTCTCTTCTTCCAAACTAGGCCTCAGGAGTCCTGGCAGGAGCCAGAGAAGGGCGTCAGCTGCTTTATGGAGCAAATGGGCAGGGCCTGAGAGGTGGGGGGAAAGGAAAATGTAGCTTCTGTCTGTGGGAAGCTTCCATGCGGTGGGGAAATTGTGGTTGCATAGGGGCTCCCAATCCAATCTGACAAGGGAGGCAAGAGCTCTGTGCAGGAGAAGTCCAAGAAAGAGAGAAGACAGGAGGCACAGCTCATGCATTCAGGGGCTCACAGTCTGGAGGGAGAAATACCTATTTCTTCAATCCCGACCCCAGGTTGCCCCCCAACCAACCATCTCAAGAACTGAAGCCATCAACCCTACCCTGAACCATGGTAAGAGCTAGGATGAGACAGGCCCCGCGGCCCTCTCCTCTGCGCCTGCCTGGTCTCAGAGCATCCTCCGTAGCCCTTTCTATCAGAGCTGTCCACTCCCGGGAGACCTGTGGCTTCGGCCAGGCCCAGAGGCTCTGCTGGGAGGCTGGTTTGCAGTCAGGGCTGTTGTGATCAAGCCCACCTTTCCTTTCCCACCAGGAGCCTCGGGAGCTTGGGAGACATTCCAGGACTGGCTCTGGCATGAGTTTGCTGCTCAGTGTGCCAGGCGATCAGAGCTGACTCCTCTCCCTTCTCCCTCGGAGGTGTTGATAGTAACAGCAGAGACGAGCTGCCAAGTTGGCAGGAGAATAGAGCACAACAGAGCGACTGTGCACTGCGGATTGAGGGGGGCAGGGAGCAGTGAGCCCGCTGAGGGCTGGGCCAGAGTAGCAGTTTGTTTATCCTGTGATCTGAATTGAAAGGGTCCCTCCAGCCTGGGCCGCCAGCATCTTGCCCAAGGAGGGGAGACTATGGGGAAGGTGATGTCTCCAAGGGAGGCCAGGAACAGTGGTGCAGGTTGAGGGATCTAGGAGGCTCCAGGATCTGGGTGTTGCAAGGGTTGGTGGGAGGGACCTCTGACTGGGCCCCAAGCCACCAGCCAGCCTGGACCCTAGAGGCATTCCAGGCCTGCGAGGCAAGATAGAGATCCACCTTTGTTCCTGCTGTTGATGAAGCAGCTGTGGAGTTTCCAGACGAAATAGATCTGAGGTGGGGAGCTATGAGTCTGAAGCTGCTTGCTCCGAAGAGGACCTTAGGAAGACACCCATGCTGTCAATTATTTGGCCTCATTGAGCCTTGGAGATTAACATCTACTTCAGAGCTTTGCGTGAGGATTCAACAAAGTAGTGATAGCAAAAATTCACCTACTGCTTACTCCATGGTTGGCATTGTTCTAAGAGCTTTATGTACGTGAATACAGTTAATCTTCAAATGGCTTTATCAGCTGGGTACTATTATTATTCCCATTTTATTTTATTATTATTATTTTAAAAAATATTTTATTTATTTATTCTTTTAGAGAAAGGGGAAGGGAGGGAAAAAGGGAAAGAAACATCGTCGCATGCCCCTCGCATGCCCCCAACCGGGGATCTGGCTGGCAACCCAGGCATGTGCCCTGACTGGGAATCAAACGGGTGATCTTTCAGTTCTCAGGCCAGCACTCAATCCACTGAGCCACATGAGCCAGGGCAATTATTCTTATTTTATTAATAAAATAACTGAGGCACAGAGAGTTTAAGTAATTTACCCAAGGTCACAGAGCTCTCACCATGACTCCCCCAAAACAGTTCCAAACAGGGGACCCAGGCTCTTGACACCCTCCTCAGGGACACCAAGACACCCTAGGGTTGTTTTCCCTGACATCTTTGGTCATCACTATCTCGCTTGTCCTAAGAGCTGGAACTGTTCCTCCTCTGAGAACCCCTGGCTTTCTCTGTTTCTCTCCTCCTCCCCATACCCCTCCTCCTGCCTGAGGCACAGCAGAGGAATTCTCAGCTTCCTCTAGTTACCCTCAGCCTGCAAAGAAAACAATCTGCTGTGTCTGCTGCTAGTTCTTCTCTCCTGACAGCCATGAGCCATTTGCTCAGTACCATCCTTAACCTGTGCTGTAGGTAGAGCTGGGAGCCTAGGGCTGGATCCCACCGTCCTGCATGAAACCCTGGGCCAGTCACCTTAATACTGGACTCTGGAGGCCACTCAAAGGGAGAGGCCTTGGCCAAATAATTTCTTGAAGACCCTTTCGCCTCTAAGAGCTATAATTGAAGGTTGATGTGCTGCATTTACAACTACAACGGTAGGATGCCCAGTAGATAGACATGGTCTCTATATTTTGGTGGAGTTCATGAATGCAGTCTTGCAAATTAGTAACCAGCTTTACAAGTCCACTGAACTCTGCTACTGGCCACCCTTGCCTCCTAGGAGGTACCTTTGCCACTTTCTGGGCAGCCAGCCAGAGCTACCTCCTGTCAGCTGGGAGAGAGCCAAACCAGAGCCAGGAGTCCGGATTACTGACTGCCTCCTAAGCATGAGTTCCTCTCTGGGGCGATAAAACCCCAATTGTCAGTACACTGTATAGATGTCTCAGAACAACACTGTTTTGTTCATATGGGTACGTTGGCTACACATTCACCCCTCTAGTTGTTTAGGTAATGACAGATGACAGGAAGAGACCAGGTGGGTTTGGGAAATGGGTGGAAACCCTACTATGGATAATTCAGAAGGAAATGGAATGTTCTAAATATTTTACTTGGAGAACAGAGAAAGCAGGGAAGTGGTATGTCCTAGTCAGAAAACTGTAATTAAAAGAATGTTCAGTCCCCAGGAATCAGCTGGAGCATGGTGGTCACTAATTATGAACAAAGGGGGCTGTCACAGCCCAACTCCTTTCTCTGCACTCACTGCCCAAGAAGCCCCTAAGAGTCCTCAGGTATGGGGGAGTGTCCTCTGTCTGGGCCTGGGAGCTGGAGAAAAGACCGAGGCACCTAAGCCCGAGTGTTTCAAGGCACACCCAGAGGTAGTTGCCCATCACCACAGAGTTGACCGCCGTCCATCTTGGTCTTTGGGGTCCAAAATATTGAACTTGCTTTATCGGAGACTTGCTTTATTGGAGATCTGCTTCTTCCTATGAGAAAAACATCTCCATTGTTGTAATAGAAGTCAGAGAGCAGAAGTCAACTTGCTGGAATACATCTGTTCCAGAAGTTACAAGGGTCTTTGTTTATTGCTTCCAGAAATGCCTTTACTCTTCCAGGCAGTCCCTGAGGGGCTCATTTGATGATCAATAACAAAGAGTCCAAGAGCTGGATATAGAGGGAGACTGCAGGGGTTGGGGAGCAGCTCCCTTCCTGCTGCTGCTGATTCTGTTTAGCACCAAGCAGTGATCAGAAGAAAGGCATGAAATCAGGAGAGGTGAGAAGCAAAGAGCCAGAGCTGAAAGGACAGGCAGAATTTACCAGGGGTAAGAAGATGAAAGTAAGAGCAAGAGCTCACAGTCAGAGAGCCCCAAGGGACTGGGCGAAGGGAGACTACATGAAAGGGAGGGCCTTGGTGGGGGGGCAAGGAAGAGGACACCCTCCCCAGCCCTTGACCTTCTTGGATGGGGTGCATGGAGGGCCAGCCCAGAGGCAGGCGGATGCCTAAGATGACCTGTAAGAGTTCCTTCCCTCTGGAGGCCTCTGTAGAAATCCAGAATGGGTGAGTCAGAAGTGGGTCGTGGTTCAGTTTTCCTAAAGAAGCTCTGAGCTGGAGACAGGATGCATTGACTCCTTATTTATTTATGAGGCTATCGATTATAATGCAGCTTTTCCACAGGATCCTGAGGTAGCTGGAGTTGGGAGAAGATACCTTTTACCAGCTAACTTCCTTTGTCCTGGAGATGGCAGGTGCTGTCCCCCTCCCTCCCTTTGTTTTCCCTCCTCTCCCCACCCCTTCTATAGCCCTCACCCCTGTGCACCCTGACGACTTGGGGCTCAGGACAGTCCCTCTAGTTTCCTCTTTTCCCAGGCCTGGCTGTTCTGGGCTTTCTCCAATATTTAGGACATACTACAACACCCCAAATCCTAACAGTAGGGCATTGCTTAACTTGAGTACAGAGTTGTAAAAGGATCTGGGATCCTCCTGGCAAAATCCTTTTGTTTTACTGAGAAAGTTCAGAGGCCAAGGGGGAGAGATTTTCCCAAAGTCTACAAGGAGAGACACAACCTAAACCAGAACCCTTGTCCCTTTCTGCAGTCTGCCAGCAGGGCCTCTCCTTAGTTTGTTATGCACTTGATGAAATCTTTGCCCTCAGTCGGCCCCACTCCAAAATAGGGTTGAGGAGGTTCTGTATTACCCCGGAGGAAAACAGGCTAGTGATATACTGAGGCTGACCAGCCTCACCTGGCCTTATCCACCTTTCTCCCCATCTGCCACCTTTCCTCAGGCCTCTCCCAGCCTTGATGTCCCAACACCAGCCCTCTGGTGGGCAGAGATGCCCACATCCCCTGGTCCTTGTGAGAAAAAAAAGGGCTCTTCTCCCTCAGTACGATTTCAGGTCTCAGTCTGCCAGAGAGGCAGGGATAAGCCTTCCCAGGTGGGCGGAATCCAGGAGACAGGCCAACACACTGCAATACTGAAGCCCCCAAGGCCGTCTCCTCATCTTTGGAGACCCTAAAGTTTAGTTCACCAGAATGTGGCTCTAAAGATGAGGACCATTGCTTGGGGCTAGCTGGTTAATCAGCTCTATCAAAGTTGTCTATGTCATCCTACTTCTCCTTTAGTTCATCTTGGCATTGTGTGTTCCAAAATTTAACCCCAATCCAATTTACTGGCTTTACCTCTTTCTTCCTTTCTAACAGGCTATGCTGTATTCAACTGGAATTCCATAAAAATACCACATTTTTCCATGCCCCTGCTTTCTAGAATGCCCTACCTTCATGCTCCACATGTACAGAAAACTCATATTCTACGTTATGTTCCCCAATTATACCAGCTGACATCCATTGAGCTCTACTGTGTGCTGGATACTATACTTTATTCATAACCTCAAAATTCTCCCCATTTCTCCATTGGGTTACACAGTTACTATTAAGTGGTGAAGTCAGGATCTGAACCCAGGCTTGTGTCCCCAGAGTCTATATTCTCAGCCACTATACTATATTACCTCTCAAGAAACAGTGACCATTTCCCAAATTATCTTTCTCTTATCTAGGACCTTATCTTCTCTTTCTTTATCATGCATCACTTTTTAATTTTTTTCCTGTAACTACTTTTAAACCTTAACTTCCTTACTAGACTGTGAGCTCTTCAAAAGTAGGGCATGGGTCATTTTTGGTGTGTCACCAACAACAGGCCCAGGGCTAGCACATGGCAGGGAGCCATTAAATGTGTTCTGGATGAAGGAATGAATACATAACTGAATGGATTTGAATTGCAGTGAGATCTACTGTCTGCCCTTGGTAGAACAGGGAGTTGGAACTGATTTTTCTGAAGGGCCCAGCTTCACATTTCATTTTTTAAGGCACCATGGGACATGAAGGGAATGGAAGCGTTTCATAGGTGAGTAAGAACAGCGAGGCAAACCCCTGCCTGTCTGTAATTACAGAGTCTCTTCGAGCTGGCTGCTGTTGGCAGCATGCTGGGGAATGTGTTTTCGATTCTCCAGGTCGGGAACTGCAGGTACTACCAACTGCTTTGTGAGAGCTGACCTGGCTGTGAAAAGAAAAGAAAACGGAGGATAATAAAAGCTGCAAGCAATGGCTTTGCCAGGTGCAGGCTCTGCTCCAGGAGGGAGGACCTCCAGTGTGCATCCCACCTTCAGACCCTCTTGGGTAGGGCAGAGGGGAACCTAGCCACCCTTTCTGTGCTGAACTCTTGGGATCAGGAACTCCACATGGAGCCACCCACACGGCAAGGTGGTCTCTAGCTGGGTTAAAGGCAGTGTCGATCCACTGGGAGTCCTTCTAAGTTTAGAAGGGGTAACAGGAAGCCCTAAGGTGGTGTGTGCGCATTGACTATAAATGGTGTGTGTTTGTGTGTGTTCATGCTGGTCCGAGTGTGTCAGGAGAAGTGAGGGGGCCCAAAATGGGACTGTGCTTCTTTCAGGACCTTGAAGTTCCTGGCTGGGCTTACTTTCTCCAAGGCTCTTTCAAGACTCAGCTTTTCTGGTTCAGGGTTAGAACAGGAAGAATAGGCTACCGGGCCATGGCTGGGAGAATGGTTCAGCTCTGTCGCTTTTGTTGAGAGAAAGTGAGCTCCCATCCACTACTCCCAGCCACACTCCCACAACTGTATATTCATCTCTTACCCGCACAGACCAACAGCCTAAAAACCTTTGCATGGTACTTTTACTCTGATACTTGTATTTTCGAAGCCCATTTACGTCCACTGTTGCCTTCCATTCTTACAACAGCCCCTCCAGGAGTGCAGACAGCAGATTCTTTCAATTATAGATGAGGAACTGTGTCCCAGGAAAGCTATATGACTTGGGTCACACAGCAAGTTAGCAATGGAGCCCCAGGGAACCCTTCTCTGGCCTCCCGACTCCAATTCTTTCCTGTCTTCACCACTGATTCCCCATTCCCTCATCTCTCTTACTTCCTGTCTCCTGAAAGGAAATCTGCATAGAGAGGCTCACACGCCATTAACAACATGTACATCAATTCTCCTGGTGCTGGGTAAATAGCAACTCAAAACAGGCACCCTTCTCACCTCCTTCCCCCTTCCCTGCCCACCCCACACTACCAACCAGGAGGAAGCTCATGTCAACAAAGCTCTTTCTGAAAATGTTGGGGCCCATGCCAGGGAGCTTTCCTGAGAGGACAGTCAGTGACATTTGCACTTCCTGGGTCGGGGTGGGGGAGGCATGGGTAGGAAGAGGCAGAGGTGGCCTGAGTCTCCGTAAATTGGCCTGTGAGGCCTGGAGCAGGACTGAAGATTAGGCAACATGTTACAACTTTCCCTTTGTCTCACCTCCCAAACTGGGAACCTAATGGTCACTTGGTGGCCATTTCTTTGAGACTTAGAAGTCATATAGTCTGGCTTTACCCTCCATTTGAAACTTTGTTTATCTGGCTTTAGGGTGAGTTATTCATTGATGCATTCATTGATTCAGCAAATACTTGTTGACTACTGACCACATGCCAGCCTTTGCTCTAGGTGGTGGGGATACTACCATAAACATGACAGGCAATACTCCCATTAGTCTGGAGAAGGACACAGTATGTTGGCACACTGTTATTTGGGGGTGGAGTTAGGATAGAGAAGTAATGGGAGCTCAGAAAAACAGGAGAGCTAGGAAGGCCTCCCAGGGAAGAGACACATATAAGGTAAGGTTGGAAAGATGAGTGGAGCATTAAGTCACCCAAAAGAGGAGAATGTTCCAGGCACAGGGCACAGCATGTGTGAAGGCTCAGAGGCTAGAGGGTACTTGGTACATGTAAGAAACTGAACGAAGCGTGTGGGACTGAAGCATAGTGTGCAAGGGGCAGGCAGAGGGAGGGAGCGGTGAAAGATAAGGCTGGAGGCGGAGACTGGGTCTGACTCATGGAGGGCATGAAAATCATATCGAATAGAATGAACTTTAACCTAAAAACAATGATGCGCCACTGAAAGGTTTTAAGAAGTTATGTAACATGTTCAGATTTGTGTTTTAGAAAGATCCTTTTTGTTTTTTGGGGAGCAGTGCTGTTCAATAGAAATATAATGAGAGCCACAAACATGAGCCACATGTGTAATTTGAAATTTCCTAGTGGCCACATTAAAAATGAAAGAAACTTCCAGTCAAGATGGTGGCATAAGCAGACATGGCTCACCACTTTGCATGACCACATCAAAATTACAACTAAAATATAGAACAACCATCACTCGGAACCATCAGAAATTGAGTTGAATGAAAGTCTGACAACTATGGAATTAAAGAAACCACATGCATCTAGAGTGGTAGGAGGGGCACAGATGCGGAATGTGCTGGTCCTTCACCCACATGTGGTGGATAAAAATTCAGGAGGGATATCTTGGGACTGAGGAATCCCAGCCCCATACCAGGCTTCCCAGCCCAGAGTTCCAGTCCCAGGAAGATAAGCCCCCACAGCTTCTGGCTTCAAAAACCAGTAGGGATTGAGTCAGAGGAAGAAACTGCTGGAGCTTCAAGCAGTTCCTCTTAAAGAACCCACACACGGACTCACCTACTCAGACTCACTCTCTATGAGCTCTAGCACCAGGGTAGAAGCTTGAAAGGCATCAGTGGCATACAAGGAGAAACCGAAGTGTCTGGTATCAAGGCGAGCAGAGGCCATTGTCGCTTTTCTAAAATCGCACCCCTACAGAGCTGGCAAGCTGGTGCGGTATCTCAGACTCCATCAATCTGGCTAACACTGTTTGACTTCCCTTGGAAATCCCCAGAGACTCCACCCCACCCAAACTACAGGCCCACCCAAGCTGCTCTTCCATTTGAATGGCTGGTCTTGGCTCATGCTGTACAGCCTCCTAAATCCTCTCAAACAAGCAATGGGTGGCCTAAGTGAGCCCCAGGCTTGGCTCCACCAGCAGCCAGCCTAGATTCAAAAGTTGGCTTCACCTGGGAATTTCCAAGCCCAGCACAAGTAGCAGCCATCTCAGATTGTTTCATAGCTCAGGCAAGGTAGTTCCAGACAAAACACTGGTGGGGGCTGACCTTGGCCTGCACCACCCAGGAAACCCCAGGGCCAGTGGACAGTTGCAGAGCACATTGGAGCACCACCACCCTGCCCCTGCTGCACAGCTGATCCTACATGGAGGACCGAGGTTGATGGTAAGTGGTCACAGCCAATCCTTGCAGCTGACTGGTATAGGTAAATCCCTCCCATTGAACTGCCAACAGGAACCAAGGATCAACTACAAGAGGAGGGTATACTCAGCCTACACGGAGGCACCACCTTGAGTACCCAGCTTGAGTGACAGGGTAGGCTGTGCCATGGGACCCTATAGGACACCTACTACATTAGGCGACACTACTAAGACATGGAGTCAAAACAGCTCTACCTAACACATAGAAACAAACACAGTGAGGCAGCTAAGATGAGGAGACAAAGAAACATGGCCGAATGAAAGAATAGATTAAAACTCCAGAAAAAGAGCTAAATGAAATGGAGATAAGCAATCTATCAGATACAGGGTTCAAAACACTGTTTATAAGGATGCTCAAGGAACTTGGCAAGGACCTTAACAGCATAAAAAGGATTCAGTCAGAAATGAAGGGTACACTAATTGAAATGAAGAACAATTTACAGGGAAACAGTAGAGTGGATGAAGCTGAGAATCAAATCAACGATTTGGAACATAATGAAGCAAAAAACAACCAATCAGAACAACAAGGGAAAAAAATGAATCCAAAAGAATGAGGATAGTATAAGCAGCCTCTGGAACAACTTCAAGAAGTCCAACATTCATATCACAGGGGTGCCAGAAGGAGAAGAGAAAGAGCAAGAATTTGGAAATCTATTCGAAAAAAAATAACGAAAGAAAACTTCCCAATTTGGTGAAGGAAATAGGCCAGTAAGCACAGAGAGTCCCAAACAAGTTGGACACAAAGAGGCCCACTCCAAGACACATCATAATTAAAATGCCAAAGGTTAAAGATAAAGAGAGAATCTTAAAAGCAGCAAGAGAAAAGGAGTTAGTTACCTACAGTGAAGTTCCCATAAGACTGTCAGCTGATTTTTCCAAAGAACCTTTGCAGGCTAGAAGGCATTGGCAAGAAACATTCAAAGTTATGAAAAGCAGGAAGAGCCAAGATTGCTCTATCCAGTAAAGCTATGATTTAGAATTGATGAGCAGATAAAGAGCTTCCCAGACAAGAAAAAACTAAAGGAGCTCACCATCACCTAACCATTATTATATGAAATGTTACAGGGACTTACTTAAGAAAAAGAAGAATATCAAAACTATGAACATTAAAATAGCAAAAAATACATATCTATCAACAGTTGAATCTAAAAAAACAATCTAAGAAAACAAGAAGGACAGAGACAGAATCATGAATATGGAGAGTGTTTTGTTGGTTGCCAGATGGGAGAAGGGTGTGTGAGAATGGGAGAAGAGGTGAGGGGATTAAGAAGTACAAATAGGTAAGTACAGAATAGCCATGGGGATGTAAAGTACAGTGTAGGAAATGGGGTAGCCAAAGAACTTACACGCATGACCCATGGACATGAACAATAGGTATGGGGACTGCCTGAGTGGTGGGGGGTGCTGGGTGGAGGGGGGAAAATGTGGGAAAAATCAGGACAACTGTAATAGCATGATCAATAAAATATAATTTTTAAAAAGGAGAAAAAAAGGTATAATTAACTTTAAATATTTTATTGAATTCAATATATCAAAAATATTATCATTTAACATATAATCAATAGAGAAATCTTAATAAGATCGTTTACTTTTTCATATTAAACCTTTGAAATCCAGTGTGTATTTTATACTTATGGCATATCTCAGTTTGAACTGGCTACCTTTTGAGTGCTCAGTAACAACATGTGTTTAAGTGGCTCCCATATTGGATAGTGTAGATACAGAGAATTCATTTGAGAGGAGTGAGAATGGAATGACAAAGGTGTTGCAGTTGACCTGGAGGAGGATGGTGGCTTGGGGATAGAGACAAAGGGACAGAGTTCAGAGATATGACTCCCAGGTTGTCATGCCAGGCCTGGACTTAATACCTTTGGACTCCTTTTATGTAAAAGAGAAATAAGTTCCTATCTTGTTTAGGTCATTTTATTGAGGGTTTCCTCCTACTCACAGCTGGACCTAATTGTAATGAATATAGCACTAAATGGAGATGTCTAGAGGGCAGTTAGATCTCATGGTCTAAATAAGGAGAGAGATTTGAGAAAGCTACATATAAACTTGGGAGTTCCAATCCATAGCTGGTCACTGGAGCTATGGCAACATGTGAGATCTCCGAGGGAGAACTGTCTAGTAGACAGAGAAAAGGATCTAGAACAGAACTCTGAGGAACACCAACACTTAGGAGGCACAGAGGAAGAGCTTGCTAAGACAGCCAGAGAGGCAGAACGGAAGTCAGGGAAGTGCTGTGCTATGGAACCTTAGGGAGGAGACAGTCCCAAGGAGGGGTGGTCAACAATGGTAAAGGCAGCTGTCTCTGCTGTTTCTGTGGGTGTGGATGGCACTGCGAAACCTGAATAAATCAACTTAGGTTTCTGTCGCAGCCCGCATTTCCATGTTGGCTGGTCATGTCATTCTCCTACTCAGTGACCTTCAGGGCCCCAAGTTTCCTTCTTTTTCTTTTTTAAAATCCTCACCCGAAATCTATTCATTGATTTTAGAGGGAGAGGAAGGGGGAGAGGGAGAGAAAGAGAGAGAGAGAGAGAAAGAGAGAGAGAGAGAGAGAAACATCAATGTGAGAGAAACACATTGATCAGTCGCCCCACCCTACGCACCCCAAGGTGGGACCAAACCCACAACCTAGCCATGCATCCTGACTGGGAGTTGAACCTGTGACCTTTCGGTGTATAAGATGATGCTTCAACCACTGAGCCACATGGGCCAGCACCCCAAGTTCCTTAAGGATAATGCTCTAGCTCCTCAGCACACTCTTTCGGCCTCTCCGAAGTTTGGCCCTAGCTTTTCCGTCCAGCCTGTTCCCTTCCCCAGCACACTCTGTCCCTGCCAGGCCTGGCTCCCTCCCTCCCCTGCCTTGGCTTGTGCGCTACTTTCTGACTGAAGAATCTTCCCTCCCTTCATTTTCTTTTTTCGCCTGAATCCTACTGTGCTTTAAGACTTACCTCTTATGCCAACTCTTCTGTTCCCTAATTTTTTTTAAATTTTTATTTATTTATTCTTAGAG
Organism: Mormoops blainvillei; assembly: GCA_004026545.1. Taxonomy (NCBI): domain Eukaryota; kingdom Metazoa; phylum Chordata; class Mammalia; order Chiroptera; family Mormoopidae; genus Mormoops; species Mormoops blainvillei. Next base: position 34,143 of record PVJD01009078.1, on the reverse strand, counting down.
GGAGGGGAGGGGAAGGAGAAGAGAGAGAAATATCGATGTGTGAGAGAAACGTTGATTGGTTGCCTCTTGCACATGCCCCAACTGGGGACTGCCCCACAACCCAGGCATGTGCCTGACTGGGAATTGAACCGGCAACCCTTTGGTTTGTAGGCCGGCATTCAATCCACTGAGCCACACCAGCCAGGGCTGTTCCCTAATTCTTCCAGACAGACTAACTGCCCCCCAGCTCCATGCCCGCCATGAGCATTTTGCTCATGGGCAATCACAGCCCTCATTGTAGTCTGACCTGTGTTAAAGCTAGCTGTGTACGTGCGTGTCTGCCCAGCTAGACCGTGGGCTTAGGAAAGTCTGTGGCTGATTCTGGCTACTCGTCCCTGCCCCTTGGTGCCTTCTTCACAGCTTGTTAATGGTTAAGAAGTGTTTATGGATTTAGAATAGTTGTTCCTCACAGCCCCCAAGTAATAGTGTGGTCTCTATTTTCTTTGTCATATCACTCCAGGAGTCACAGGGATGAGGGAGACACTAAAATAAAACCCCATTTAGAATGAGATAGAGAAGCAGTTGCGTTTGAATCCAGCTGCTCAAAGAAATAGTCCCAGTCTGAGCTTCCCCTGACCCAAGCAGCTTATATCACTCTATCAACAGAAGGGCAACAAAAAAAAAATTAATAAAGTTAAAAGTTGGTTCTTTGAATAGATGAAAAAAATTGACATATCTTCAGCTAGACTGATCAAGAATACAAGAGAAGACACATGTTACTAAAATGAGGAATGAAAGAAGGGCCATGACTATAAACCTTAGAGAAATAAAAAGGATTATAAAGGAAGACTATGAACAAATATATTATTTAATGCTATCAAATTAGATAACCTAGAAAACATGGACAAATTATTAGACACAAAACTACTGAAACTACGTCAAGAAACAGGTAATCTGAATAGACCTAAAAGAAGTAAAGAGGTTGTGTTAGTATTTTAAAAACTTCCTGCAAAGAAAATTCCAGGCCCAGACTTCTTCACTAGTGAATTCTACCAAATGTTTAAAGAATTAATACCAATGTTTCACACCCTTCCAAAAAAACAGAAAAGGAGGGAACACTTTTCAGCTCATCCCATGAGTCCAGTATTACCCAGATACCAAAACCAGACAAAGACATCACAAGAAAAGTATGTATCAACATCACTTACCAATATAGATACAAAAATCCTCAGCAAAATACTAACAAAATGAACCCAGAAACATATAAAAAGAGTGGGATTTATCACAGAAATGCAAGATTGATTTACTATTTGAAAACCAATATACCATATTAATAAAATAGTGGACCAAAACCATACCATCATCTCAATAGATGCAGAACAAGTATCTGAAAAAAATCCAATACCTTTTCATTATAAAACACTAAAAGAATTAGGAATAGAAGTGCATTTTTTCAACTCGATAAAGAGCATCTACATAACCCCCACATCTAACATTAGACACTTGGTGAAAGACTGAAAGCTTTCCTCCTAAGATCAAGAACAAGATAAGGATGTCTGCTCTTTCTTCCCAAGTCTATTCAGCATATACTGAAGGTTCCAGCCAGGGCAATTAGGCAAGGAAAGGAGTAAAAAGGCACCCAGATCAGACAGGAAGAAGTAAAACTATCTCTATTCATATATGATATGATCTCATATATAGAAAATTCTAAATAACACATACACACATAATTAGGGATTAATTAATGAGATCAGTGAGGTTGCAGAATACAAGCTATAATATACACAAATCAGTTGTATTTGTATACACTAGGAGTGAACAATCTGGATATGAAACTAAGAAAAATGATTTAATTTATAACATCAAAAAATGAAATATTTAGGAATATATTTATCAAAAGAATTATAAGATATGTACACTGAAAACTGTAACATGTTATTGAAAGAAGTTAAGATCTAAATAAAAGGGAAGAAATCCTATGTTCATGGATCAGAAAACTTAACATTGTTAAGATAGCAATACTCCTCAAATTGTCTATGACTCAACAGAATCTCCATTAAAATACAAGCTGACTTTTTAAATAAAAATTGGTAGGCTGGTCCTAAAAGTCACATGGAAACTCAAGGGACTAAGATTAGACAAAGAATCCTGAAAAAAGAAGAGCAAAGCTGTAGAAGTCACACTTCCAGATTTCACAACTTACTACTAAATTGTGACGAGTGTGTGGTACTGGCATAAGAATATACAGATCAATGGAATAGAATTTGGAGTCCAGAAATAAAACTCCTATATTTATGCTCAATTGATTTTTCATAAGGATGCCAAGACAATTTAGTGGAGAAAGAATGGTCTTTTCAACTAAAGATGTGGGACAGTTGAATATACACATGCAAAACAATGAAGCTAGATTCCACTTCACACTATATATAAAAATTACCTTAAAATAGATCATTTAGTAAGAGTTAAAACTCTTGGAAGAAAACATAGGAGTAAACCTTTGTGATCTTGGGTTAGGGGGTGATTTATTGGATATGACATCAAAAGCACAAGGAACAAAAAGAAAAACAGACAAATTTGTATACTTACTTGGTAGGGGAGATACCGTGATCAGGGAGGTGGTTGCAGTCATGGTGTGCTGACCCCTGAGATTTCCCCAAATGTGGAAAACTCGGCTGCATAATTTGTGGTAGTGGGGGCTGTGTTCATGCTCTCCCCCTAAAAGAAAAGAATAGAAAAGAAAAAAAAATTAAAACTTTGTGCTTCCAAGTTTCACCATCAAGAAAGTGAAAATACAATCCGCAGAAAGGGAGAAATAATTTGTAAACCATATCTCTAATGAGGGTCTAGTAGTATCCAGAATATACAAAGAACTCTTACAACTTGATAATAAAATGACAATAACCTAATTTAAAAATGAACAAAGGATATGAATATTTCTCGAAAGAAAGTATACAAGTTGCCGATAAGCACATGAAAAGCTGCTCAACATCATTAGCCACCAAGAAAATGCAAATCAAAACCACAATGAGATATCCGTTGACATGAACTAGGATGGCTATAACCAAAAAGACAACAGCCAAAAAGACAATAACAGTTGTTGGTGAGGATGTGATACATCCTCACCTCATACACTGCTGTTGGGAATGTAAAATGAAACAGCTGCTTTGGAAAACAGTCTGACCCTTCCTCAAGAGGTTAATCTCAGTGTTACCCATCAATTCCACACCTAGGTGTATACTGTGCATACAGGAGAATTGAAAGCATATATCCACATAAAAACTTGTACATGAATATTTCTAGAGGCATTATTCATAACAGCTAAAAAGTGAAAACAACCAAGTGATTAATGGTAAACACAAAAGTGTATGCTCACAAAATAGAATATTAACTGTAGCCATAAAAAGGAAAGTACAGATTCATGGATAACATAGAAAACATTATATTAAGCGAAATAAGAGAGACACAACAGACCATATATTTTATAATTTCATTCGTACAAAATACCCAGCACAGGCAAATCCATGGAGACAGGAAGTAAATTACTGGAGATTAGGGGGAAATAGGGGAGTGACTGACAGTGAATACGGGGCTTCTTTTTGGGGTGAGGAAAATGTTCTAAAATTACACGGCAGTGCGGGTTGCGCAGATCTGTAAATATTCTAAAAGCCACTGAAGTGTGTACTTTAAAAAGGTGAATTTTATGGTATGTGAACTATATCTCAATAAAGCTGTTATATATATAAAAATAGAATTACCTTATTATGTGAAATGTAAGAGGGTCCTCCATTTCCCAGTGAGAAGATTAAAAAAAAAAGGTTTTTGACAACTAGAGTATATTGCAACATGCTTGAGAAGGCCAAGTTTTCCTCCAAAATTATCCTAAAGGGGAAGACAAAGTTACGCAGACCTCATTTTGGGGGGGCTTGCCTTACCATTCCCCACCTTGCTCTAAGAGGCTGAGAATGAGAGAATACAGTGTGTTTATGACAGTGGAGACAAGGATCTGCCACTCAGGTAATCTTGCCTCCCACACCTGAGTCTCTCCCAGAGCAACCGATGGTGTCTGCCTGCCCAGCGCCCATTCTCTTGCTTCTTGTTAACTGCATACATATTTTCCTCCCATCAACTATTTCCCTTCTCAATCTAAGGAGGCCTGTCAGTCAGGATGCGCTTCACTTCCATGACCAAAATGTGGACTTGTGACTCAATTCGTCCAATCAGATGCCCTTCTTTGGGAATCTGAATCAAGAGTAGGGTGGTGACTCGAGGAAAATGCCAGCGACTTTCCCCACTGGAATGCCCCGAGGAAACTGCTCCATGGTTCCCGCGCCCTGGAGTCAGGGGCTGCTATTCTGGTCCTGTTTTTCTCTTCAGATGTCTCCTGTAACCAAGAACCCTAACTTGATCTTTTGGATGTTCAAAGGCTGACAAATTCCATATCATTGTCATGGTTCTCCCACAGCAGGGGCGGGGTTCCTCAGGATTGTCCAGACAATGAAGGAGGAAGGCCCCTAAATCATAGGAAGTCATGGCCTAGAAACCACTACCATACTTCCACTGGAGCATCTTCTTTTCTGTTCCTTATTGGTAACCATTTGCTTTAATATTTTAATTAAAGCTCTAAACATTCATTGACTCTTAACTATGTCAAGGTACTTTGTTAGTTTGAAGGAATACAAAGATGAACAAAATGATATCCCAGTTTTGGAGGATGGTATGGAAGTGTAGAGAAATGCTCTGACTTCTGAGTTTATCAGATGAGAAAAAAAGGGGGCATTTAATCTTGGCTAGAGGTAGAGAAATTTCCCTGACCCACAGGGAAGGTACCATTCATGATAGGGTATTAAAATCAGAGAATTATAGAGTTTGGGGCTGACAGGGACCTTATAGATTATCCAGTCCTACATTTTCTAGATTAAGAAATCCAGATTCTGAGAGGTGAAATGACTAGAGTCACGTGGGGTTTAGGATTTTTCCTCTGACTCCCAGTCCCTTGTTTATCTCCCTAGCTCCCAGTCACATGGTTAACCTTGGCTGGCTCCTCCAGTTTCAGGGAACTTGGGGGAAAAGGGCAATATCTGGGGTTTGGTAAATGGTTGCCTACGGAAGTATGTCTTTCAAGGCCACCCAAAACATCAACGAGGAAATAGGGTAGATTCCATGTTGCTTTCTTCCTTAGGTTTTCCCACTGGCGACTTGGCAGAGGGGAGTGGCACCTGGGTTTGTACTACAATGGGAGTGTCAGCATGTGTGTTCCCACCCTTCTCCATCTTCCTTGGAGCCCTTGAAGCAAGTAATGGCTAAAGGTCTTGGTGAAATGACCTCTGTCACTGGATGGCCTCTTTCTTCTCTGGGTGACCCAGTCAGCTGGGGTGGGAGAGCCCTTGATTGTCTTTACCTGTGAGGTGTCAATTTACCCATGAGGTGTCAATTTACCCAACAGAGAGTGTGAGGAGGAAATCAGTTAAGAAATCAGGCCTGGGCTTTCCTCAGGGCTAACAATGATTTATCTTGGCTAGCAACTTGGCTCTAGGCAGGAAGGGCCCGTTTTAAGTAGCATTCACTGGTGGTCCTACAGAAACAAAAGAGCCTGGCCATATAGTCCTTGGGGTAGAGGAAGAGACAGACTGTCTCTCCAAGCTGTATTTTTCAGCCATCAACGAGCACAACCAGTTTAACCAATACTTACAGAGAACATCTCACGTTCCAGGAACTGTGCTAGGTTCTGCAGCCCACACATAATCCCTGTCTGCAAGGAACTATAGACAAGCCTAAGACTAACAAGTTTAATAGAATGTGGTCAGTGATGAACCCTGGATGGACCAAAGCAAAGAGGGATATACATCCTACCCGGGATTCAGGTAAGGCATTGTAGAGGACACTCAAAGGAATTGGTCAAGAAAGAAAGCCACAACTCACAGGCAAGAGAACCACATGGACAAAGGTGTGGCATCTGGGTGTGGGGGAAATCACAGGCAGTTAATGGTATTGCTAGAGATTGAAAAGGAAGATGGGAAGTGTAGGGAGATAAGGTAGAGAGGCTGTGTGTGCGTGCGTGCGTGCGTGCGTGTGTGTGTGTGTGTGTGTGTGTGTAGGTAAAGCATGGTCTTTTTTTTTTAGCTGGGAGATGCCTGGGATGTTTGCATTTTAGATAGATCACTGCAGTGTGGATTTGGGGAGGAGGTACCAAGAATGGGGGGCAGGGAACCAATTGGAAGAGATGATGAGTGCCTGATGCAGGGTATTCATGATGAGAATGAGGTGCTTATAATGAAAGGAGGCATGAAGTGGAGAAATATCCTGGAGGTGGGTAATGATGGAGATGTGGTGGGTATGGAAGAAACACATATTTAGGGGGTTCACAGGTTTCTGACTTGGTACCTGGGTGGATAATGGGGCCATGAATTGAGGTGAGAAATACAGGGAAGGAAAATGAGTCTGGAAGAGAGATGTTGATGATGGCTAACATTTATTAATCACTTATATGGACCAGGCATTGTGCCAAGTGTTTTTCATGCATTTTCTTATAACTCCATGAGGTAGATATTATTATTCTCAATTTATAGATGAGGAAAATGAAACTGTGAGAGTTGAATAGCCTGGTTAGGTCTCCACAGTTGGAAGAGTGGTGGAAGGCAGTGGGAATTTAGGCATTCTGGCTCCAGGGCCAATGCTCTTAACAACCGGGGTTTATACATGTGTACGGGAAGAGTGAAGAGGCTGTGGGACACTCACAGTGGAGAGGTCTGGGACTTAGGGGGCTATCAGAGCCCAGATCATGGTAAAAACCATACATGTGGATGAAACTGCTAAAGTTGAACAGTGACTGGAGCCCTGGGAAACCCCTAAGTTAAAGAAGTAGCCAGAAGGTAAGGGGCCCACAGATGAGACAAAAACAAAAATCCCCTCTGATTTTCAAGTCTGAAAACATGGCTCTTCTATCTGGGCAACAGAAAACTGGGCAACCATGAAGGTGTAGTGGTATCAAATAAAAACGTGACCAAATTAAGCTGACATTAATTATAGCAGTTATTATGTTGCACAGCAATTATTGTAAACAGTAAGCATTTTACATAAAGGCAGTAATTAGTATAGCACAAGTTTCCCAAACTGTGTCCTGTGGAAGAGCAGTAGTTTTCGGAGATGTTAACAAGTGTCTGGATAAAAAAGGGCTTTGGAGTCAGATAAATTTAGGAAATGCTGGTATGATTTAGTCAGATAGAGCGCTGAACCCCTGGTTTACAACTTTTTCTCTTAGGAGCTAGAAGAGTGGAATGGCTGAGTGGAGGTACTGGGAGCAGAGTTGAATCCTGCCACTGACAAGCTGGGTGATCTTGGACAAGTTTGTGAACTTCTCTGTAGAGGGGAATAGTAACATACCATGATTCTTCTAGAGAATGAATGCAATAATATCTGCATTTAAAACACTGAGAATAGAGCCTGGCACAGAGTAAGGGCTCTAAGAATATTAACTCTTAACTGTAAACCATGTTGTTATTAACAAATCTTCCTGATATTCTAGAGTTTAGTCTCTGTTGCACACGCTTCACACACACAGGCTGCCACTCATATTTCTTAAAAGTCAAAAGTCTTGGTTCTGACCCCTGTTAAAGTTCTCTGTGTTCCTACCTCCACCCTACCACAGCTCAGGACTGGGAATAACCAAACTCTTGTCCTACTCTAACCTAGGGAAGGGGGCCAGAGAGAAGGAGGATTTCTACCCTGGCTGCATGGCCTTGCAAGGGCCACTGCTAGTTCATAGCCACCTTTATGCCTGCTTGAAAAAGGTGTGCATCTTTTGGGCAGACACTGGCCTGTACCAGGCACACAGCTTAGCAAGCGGAGCGCAGCGTCTATTTTTAGCCCCTACTTACTTCTTAGGCTGAATGTCATTTGTACAATGAACAATCAGCACAATCACATATGGTGGTTCTAACCCTCAGACCATAGAAGAGGCTGGAAGCTAATGATCATTGGAGAAAGAGGGTACAAGTTCTCCTCCCAGTAGTCCATGAGATGAACTCTCCACAAACCCTAAGTGGACATGGCATCCCTCTTCTCCCTCCCTCTGTCCCCACATATGCCCCATCTCCCATTCCTTCACACAAAGGCTGACATCAGAATACCCTTGGTGTTAGGGGATACCTCAGGCCTTGCCTATTTCTCTGAAATTCAGATTAAGTTTGGCCGATGACAGAGCTCTGGAAAGCAGAAGAGGGAGGGGATGATTTTCCATGTTTGCCTTGACACATAATGATGTTCCAAACCATAGCAGGCCAGGGCCAAAGCAAGTCTGACTTCCTGACTACAGTTTGGGGCAGTGAAGGGAAAATGATGGGAATGGAAGCTTCTTAATCCTCCCTGTGTGGGCCAAATGCTTGGCTCCCCATAAAGATTCTCACCAGTTTTTTAGGTAGACATTTCCTTTATGAAACAAAGGGGAAGAAAAAAGCAGGCATTTCCTGTTCTTCTCTAGAGGTGGGTGGGGTGGAGTGGAGGGCATGCATTTACACACACTCCCACAAACAGCCTCCTCAGGTACCCCAGGGGCTCCTGCCCAGAAGCACCACTCTCCAGCCTAGAATTCACATCCAGCCCTGACCTGTGGTGCCCTGCCAAGAGGTCGTCCTTCTAGGTACCTTGGTTCTCTCCTTCACATGGTGAGGAATACGGAGGGGGTGAATTTTACGGCCCTTTCGGCTCTGACTTGCTCCAGTTCCCACCTCTAAAGGGTTCTATTCGCTCCCCCTGGTGTCCTGCCTAACCAGGCAGGTAGGGACTCTCACAGGGGCCTGCGTACCAAAGACAAGCCCCCCGCCCCCCCTCACAGTTGTGCTTAGGGTCTGCCTCCTTTGCTCTTGAAGATAAACAGCGGCTGGGGCCCGGGCTGGGAGTTCAGGTGCGGTGGCCTAGAGACTCAGGAACAAAGGCTGCGCTGGATGGGCAAGGGACCTTCCCTGAATGTAGGTGAAGGGAACCCTGGGGCTGTTTATGACTTTACCTCTCCGCAGGGCTGGCTGTCCTTCTTCCCACAGATCTGGGGGGAAGAAAGGGGTCCTGTCTTTTCCTCTGATGCTGTTGGCTTCGCCCCTTTCCCCTTTCTCTCCCTAAGGTTAGGATCTCCTACCTCTTCCCCATCAAGCTCCCTGGGTCTGAAATCTTCGTCACCCTGTCTTTATTCTTTTTAGGATTGAAGTCTTTAGCCCCTCCCTCCCCCTTCTCCCTCTCTTTGAGCCTCGCCTTGTTATTCCTTTTTAGGCCTGGCCTCTCCTGCCCTGGGTAGAGGGGTCTGCATTCCTCTTTTTTTCTGTTCAGGCAACACCGCCCTCCCCCACCCTCCCCAGCTTCCCCCTCCTCACTCCCTCCCGCCGCCCCGAGGCATTGTGGGAGGAAACAAGATGTGGGGCGAGAGCGGCGCGGGGAGAAGCCCGCAGTGCGGGGCCTGGCGGGCGCAGCCAATGGGGAGCGCGGATGGCAGCGCGCGCGGCGGGGGGGGCGGGGGCGGGGCGCTATTTCAGTGGGGGCCGCGCGTTGGTCGCCCTCAGCGGCGGAGCAGATCGGAGCAGCGAGGCGTCTGCGCGGAGCAGGCAGGCGGGCCGGCGGGAGCGAGGAGGCGTGAGGGCGGCCGGGGAAGCTCAAAGGGCGGACGGCGGCGGCGAGCGCTCGGCCCGGTGCTGCGGGAGCCGGAGACCGCGGCGGCGGCGGCTGCTGCAGGAGTAGCCGAGGGGACACCGCCCCTGCCCGCGCCCTGCCTCGGGCCATCGCTGCTCCCCGGGAGCCCCGCGCGGACTCGCCTGAGTGAAGGTAAGTGGTGGGTGGCGGCGTCCCCGGGGCGGTGGCCCGCGCCGGTCGAGTGTGGCCCCACGCGCGGTGCCCCTGAGGCCGCCTCGCCCCACGCGGGGCCCGGGGAAGGGCTGGCCTCGGCGTGACGCCCCCGGCGTCCCTCCTCTCCGGAGCTGCGCCACCTTGTGCCCTCGCGACCCTCTGGGCGCGCCCGGAGGCCCAGGTTGCGGAGGTGCGGTCTCGTCTCCCCTGGGAGTCTCCCTGCGCAGCGTGGAGGCTTCTTGTGTCTGGGGCCGAGGGGGTGGAGTGGAGAGGGCTCGGGCGTGACGCGGCTCCTCCTGCCGCCGCCGCCACCACCACCGCCACCCTCTGGGGCGTCCTTCCTGCGGCGAGGACGCCCAGTCACTCCGGCGCTGCTCCAGGCCGGGCGGGGGAGGGCGGCCGGCCGGGCGGCCCTGGCGGAGGTGGGGAGGCGGGTGCTTTCTCACTGACCAGGCGCTGGCCCTCCGAGGAATGGGTGGTGGGGGGATATTTGCCTTGGTCACAGAACCGAGGATGGAGGATGGGGTCTGTGCTGGGTGGCCTCTTCGCTTTTCAGAGGCGCTCCTGGCTCGTGACTGGGGCCGCTGGCCAGGGGCCCTCTGGTCATCCTTATTGGGAGGCCCAGGCCCCTGGCTTTTTTTTCCCCAGGAGGGAGGGGCTAGGCTGGGCACCTCCCGATCCTTTTCTCACTGGCACCTGGGACTGGGGAGGTTGGGGCCAGGCCTCACCTCTGAGACGCCTGGGGGGCCGAGGGTGAAGAATCGTGGCATTGTAGTCACAAGACCAGCGTTATGTAACTGCAGGCTCGCTCCTGGAGAGTAAGGTGGCTTTTAATTACTGTGATAAAGTTGTCCCTTTGCACTTTGGGGATGAGGCAGTGCAGCACTGCGAGCTGGCTGGGGAAGGGTGCTAATTTCTATAACCTGGCCCTGCCTCCACCCTGGGTTTACTGACAGCGTCCCCTTCGGAGTGGTGAGCTGGAATAGAACACCTAGTGACACTAGTTTTCTTCACGCGTGAAGAGCCTTATAATATCAGCACATTCTAGCTATGCTGCTCTGGTACCATTGCTTAAACTCACGGAAGTTGTCTCATGTGTCTTATTTTAAAAATCCTTGGCTTTCAAAAAGGTGTTGATTTGTCCAAGGTCATCTTAGGTAGTCAGGCCTTGAACAGGGTTCCCGGGACCTTTCCTCAGCACCGGGCAGTTCTCACAGGCTCCTCGAGTCTCTGACTTTTCTCCTCAGGATGTGGGGACAGAGGGTGCTGGTCCACTGATTCTCAGCTGTGCCAGCCTCTGCTGATGGAGAACCAGCCCTGCCTAGGGTGAGAGTGCCAGACAAAGGTGCTTTGGGTTCAGTCAAGGGCTGCCTAACTGACAGCTGGCTTGCATGCATTTTTTGTCTCTGGTATAGGCTAAAGGGGTAGTTATAAGTTCTGGTTCCCTTTTAACCTACCCAGTCCACAGGCTAGTGTGGACTCAGGTCAGGATGGTCTGGAATGATACCAGGGATCTCTCCTTCGTTATGCAGCACCCTGTGTAGCTTTTCATCAGGCAGGGCTGGAACGACAGCCTTTTTTGTCCACTGGGCTGGGCCACACAGTTGTATTTTGCAGGGTGAGATGTGGGAGAGGTGGATTGTTACTGCTCTGTGTGACAGGACTGTGGTCAAGGACAGAGGATAGGATTTTGCAGCTCATCTCCTCTATTCCTGCAAAGCGCCCTCACGTGCTACAGACTGCCAGGCAGGTTCTGGCCAGCCCTCCTCGGATTCCTGTCATAGGAAGGGACCATGCAAGGTCTGCCCCAGAACTCCGTAGGCTGCTAGAGGATGAATACCTTGGTTTAGATAGCAGAACTATGAAAAAGGGAAGTTAAAGTAATTGTTTATCCTTTGTTATGTCTGTTACCACTAGGCATTGGTAGCCTAGGTGTTTGCAACATTTTCTGTGAAAGTCCAAATAGTAGATATTGTAGGCTTTATAGGCAGTACAATTTCTTGCAACTACTACTCAACTCTGCCATTGTAATGTGTTCCTCTGAAACTTTATTTACAAAAACAGGTGGCAGGCTGAATCTAGACGGTGGGACAGTCCCCTGTATGGACTGTCCTTGTTTGCTGATATTCTTGTATAATTTTAACTAATCCTTATAACAACCCCTGATAGAGAGCTGCCCTCATTATTAAAGTCGAAGTAATCAAATGCAGAAAAGCTGACTTGTCCAAAACCACGAGTTCATAGTCAGGCCTGGTGATTCCTACTCTGTCTTCTTTCCACTATGATATCAATGATGTAATAATGGTCATTAAATCAAGGGCTTATTATCTTCAGGTGTTATGCCACCTGGTTTACTTTCAAGATAACCCTGCAGGCCCCATTTTAAGGTGATGGCATGAAAATACAAAAGTTACTTGCCTAAAGACACAGTTAGCAGGTGATAAATTGTAGTATCTTGACTACTGGTACCACCATTCAAGATAATCAGAAACAGATTAAATTTAGAGGTGGAAAATCCTCACTTTATATATGATAAAAACTGATGGCTTATTATGTTTTTGTTACTGTTTATCTTGTATTTCCCAGGCTTGGGGACCATGTCTTGGTTAAAAGCTTAGGAGCTCCATCTCCTTTTGCTTGTCGTGCTTGTTTTCTGTTGCCCTTGCCTCTGGTACTCCCCTCTCCCACTGAGGCCCCACACCCAGTTGCTAATGTTCTTTGTCCAGAGTCAGGGGGTTGTCAACTTTACCTCTTTGCTTCTTTTGCAGTGTCACAATGTCTGACCGTAAGGCAGTGATCAAGAACGCAGACATGTCTGAGGACATGCAACAGGATGCCGTTGACTGCGCCACGCAGGCTATGGAGAAGTACAACATAGAGAAGGACATTGCTGCGTACATCAAGAAGGTGCACTGGGAGAGCTGTGACTGGTGGCCGGGGGTGGGGATAGGCAGCTGAGCTGTACCCCAGGGAGGGCTGGAGCTGAGGACATAGGAAACCAGCTATACCCTACACAAACAAAACCCTAGGAACTTGGAAAGCAGACAAATTAGGAAGTGATTATTAATTGCCAAAGAATTTACCTTAGCCATTCTTAATAGGAACTCTGCTGATTTGTGTGTATATGTGTGTGTGTTTATAGATAATTGTGTCACTGTAAGAGATTGGGGAGAGAAGCTTCAGGGTTAAAATATAACTGGCCCAATTCAGAACTATTCAAAATGAACATCAAGGATATTGGAATGGATAATATAAGATCATATAAAAATGTTCAGGGAACTTCATCATTCAAAGCAGTATATCTCTATGATAATCCTCATTATATGGGAGGTTTCCTTGTATTTCTCTTAAAAAGGACTCCAGGGGAAATAACACATAAATAACAATAACAATAAAAAGGAATCAGGTATTACATCATGCCTTTCCTCCCCTACATTCTTAAGAAAAGGGTGGGCCTGAATATATAATTTTTTTAAATGGATGAGCAATATTGGAGCAATGGGTTTAGTCCCTGAAAAATTCCTAAGCGAATGGGTGAATGGATATGGTTAACATGGTGAGGAATCAGCTGAGCTGGAAGTAAGAAGTGGTATACAGGACCCCTGATCCTGAGTCAGGATCCATGTCCACTGGTGGCACAGTTCTAGTCTTTAATATTCTCAGCTCTGGCATCCCCAAAAGGATGCCTAAGTAGTGGCATTCTGGTCTATGGAGGTGGCAGGGTATCCTTGAGTTTAACCGAACTCTGCTTTCCTGCCCAGATGGGTGGCATGAGAAGAGGAAACTCTGGAGTCCTGCGAGATTGTCCGAGTATGGAGACAGCAAGGCTCCTGGGCATGCCAGCTTCTTGCTGAGTGATCGCCTTGCTGACCTATCTAGGGAGAGAATCCAGAATCACGGACTCTCAGAGCCAGAAAAATCCTTACATTATATGTGCTTTCTTGTTTTGCTGATGGGACAGATGAGACATAGGGAGGCGACTGTGGTTCTGTGTTATGGAGTCTCGTGTCCAGATTAAAGCTGGGTTTGGTGATAACAATCCCTTTCCACCGTTCCTTAATATCTCTTGGAGTCCTGTGTTGTGGGAGTTGAGGACGCCAAACAAGTTGCATGTTGAGCCCCAGGGCAGGCAGCATTGCTGGCCCTGTGGTGGTCTATTGCCCTTTCACAGCTATGGCAGGATGCATCTAGAATTGAGCCATCGGCTTCCTACTGCATCCACAGGGTGACAGGGAGCTACCTGTTGGATTAGTTCACAAGGATTTCCTACGTGGCTTTGATGCTGAAATTTTGCCCCTGAGAGAGAAGAGGGAATTGCCTTGATCTCATGTCTAAGGTCCTTCTTCTGGTGCTTACAGCCCACACATTGTCTGGCACACAGGAATTATTTTAATATTGACTTAAACTGAACTGCTTCCTGGTACTCCTGACATTTGGTCCCTGTTTTTCTCTAGTGTCTTGCTTTTTGGCATTTGGAAATACTGGTTAGTAATGTGGAAGGCAGTGGGTGGCCAGTCAGCGAGGCTTTCCCCTCCTGTCTTTTACTCATGCTGTGTGACACTGGAGTGGTTGTTTGTGCCACTGGCTTCTCTGATTCCCCTGCTGAAGAGTCACAGGGTGGGCTATTGAATAGGGTAGCTAGAGGGAGGAGAGATGATCGGGGTGTAAAGTGCTAGAGAGAAATAGTGGAGCCTTTGTGGTGTTATATTATTAATGAGGGAAGAAGTCTCCTAGCCAGTCTTAGAACCTGAGCTCCTGAGGTTTAGGGAGCTGAGGCCATGGGCTGGGGGTGATAACTAAACTGACCAGACTCCCATTCTGATTTCTCATCCTCTAGCTGTCCTAATCACCTTTCTTCTCTCCCTTTTATTTTTCTTTTAGGAATTTGACAAGAAATACAACCCTACCTGGCATTGTATCGTGGGCCGAAATTTTGGCAGCTACGTTACACACGAGACAAAGCACTTCATCTATTTTTACTTGGGTCAAGTTGCAATCCTCCTCTTCAAGTCAGGCTAGGTGGCTGCAGGGAAGGTGTCAGTGGCGGTGGCAGCAATGGCAAGCAGACGACGTTGCTGGGACTATTTTGCACTGGGGCCAGCATCAGGATGTCCTCACCAATGGCTGTGCTACTGCATGGACTGTATACTCGATTTCATGTGTATGTCGCAGTAAACAAAACCAAACTTCTTTCTGTTTAGTTGCCTGGGGAAGAAGGCTGCTTTACATTTATTTTTCAAGACTTAAAAAAATTTTTTTTGGTTGTATTGCACTAGGAAATCTCTCCCACCCCTCCCTTTTCTCTTTTTCTCTCTATATAAAATAAGCCCTAAAAAAAAAAGAAAAAAAGAAGCCAGTAAGACCGGGAGGGCTGGGGAAAAGAAATTGGTTTCTGGAGGTGGAACTAAAACTGTGTAACTGCCTCTTCCTGCTTTGAGAGGGCCAGGAAGGCTGCGAGGGGCGAGGACAGTATTAAGATCAACAGAGAGAGTGATAGGAAGGAGGGGAGGGCAGGGGGATTGATCTAGTACCAGGGAGACTATTCCACTGAACTGTGATTCCAGGGCTTGGGATAGAGGGTGGGATTGGAGGGGTAGATTCTTTAAGGGGCCCTGAGATGTGTTTGTCTGTGGTGTGTGGGAGTGGGGAGCAGATTTGTCTTGCTGTCTTTTGTCAGAAGAGTTTCTAAGTAAGGGCTGTGTTTTTGTGGATTATCTTTTATTCTTCCTGCCAGAGCTTGTGCTAGGAGGATGTTGGAGGTAGGATTAGCTTGATTTTTTTTCTTTTTATTCTTTCTTCTCTACTTCTGTCTGCTCCCTGCTTAGTCCTCAGTTTTCTCATTCCTCTGGAGTTCTCTTAGAGCAGCCCCTGTTAGTTGGCTGACAAGGGAATATCTGGTGACTGTAGTTCCTTAGTTAGGTCTTAGCAATCAAACCAAATCAGTGTCTCCCTGATTGTTCTCTGTGTATGTGTGTGTATGTATGTGTCTTGGTTTGGGGTGGAGGGGAGGGAGGGGCAGGATGGTATGGAATCTCTAGGGTATGTGGGTAGATAGGGTGCACAATTAGTTCTAAATGGGCCTTTATGTTAAAAGATGTTTGTGGGTGAAGACAGGTGTCGCCCCCTGCCCCCCTCCCCCAGCTGTCTTGCCCAGACACTCTGCTTGTCGTATGGCTGTCTGCTCCCAAGAAGGTTTTAGGAGAATAGCCCACAATGAGATGGCCATGCTGCTACCTGCTCTTGAGTTGGCTCTCAGTGGAGAGGGAAAGTGACTTTGTGGATGGTAAGGATGGAAGTGATGGGGGGGGCTTGGGAGGAAACCTTGCAGTGATGAAGCTAGGTATCAGGAGATGGAGCAGGGCTGCTAGTGGGAGGAGATTCCAAGGAGAGTGCTGGGCAAATCTTGTCTGTTGATCCAATAGAGATGGGATGGGGGAGTCATTGCTGATTGAGCTGTTGATTCCTGTAAATTGCATTTAAATAAAACTCGTATATGGTTGACACTGGGCAGTGGGGGAGGGTTGGGATCTAACTCATTCTTTTTTTCAACTCCATTCTTGGGGAGGAAAATGTCCCCACCCCAAGCCTTTAGTGTGTGCCGAGCTTTCTTTCTGATGCTGACGGGAGGGTGGGGACTGGGATGATGAGTGAGTTCCCTGTATCAAACCCTTTTATGAATGTCCAAATCTGTGTTTTCCCTGCCCTCCCAGACTTGCGTGGCCAGTTGGAAATGTCTGGTTTGTGTTTGTCTCTCCCTCATTTCTGGAGCTGGGGCTGAGACCCCGCCACATCTGTGCTCTGCATCCATGCCTCTTTTGGACATTAAAGGTTGATTGATGCATTTCTGAGCTGTTTGAGTTTCTTTGGGGCTAAAGGGGTTGGTCAGGTGTCAGTGGTGCCACACATGGATGGAGTGGAGGGTATCTAGGGTGGAGTAGAATAGGGGCTGAAGAGTTAAGACCAGGCAGGGAGACACCGATTGGCCTGAATCAGGTTTTAATTGTAGGGCTTATGGTTGGGCCCCTTAGGTGGCAGAAAACTAACCAGCAGTACTCACCCACAAGGTTTCTCGGGTCCCTGGGTAGAGATGGCCAGGTGAGCCACATTTGGGGTCTTCAACATAATAAATACTGCCTTCCCAATTTATAGGTCCAGTTTCCAGGTTCAGGATGGCATTTTGCAGTTGCTGTACTAGACCTACAGGAGCAGGCTTAGAACCTTCGGCCAGAGCTCGTAGCCCTCATACTCCTCACTTGAGGCTTCCCTGGGACCTGGAGACTGCTTGCTAAGTCCTGCTCTAGCCACTCAGAAATGGAAAAGCTGGGGGTCTTCAGAAAGATGGAAACTTGGTGGGATCTAGTGGCTCTTTGACTCCTGGGTTATCCTGGTTGTCCCAGTTGGGGGCTCCTACCCCAACATAGCCGGAGAGGTTGCTAGTACTGAGGCTTTTCTGAGAGTGTCTGCCCATCCTTGGCCCTGAGCTCTTGGTATCTGGGCTTATGGCCACATCTTTATGGAGGTGTTAGAGAGCAGAGGTGCTTTGTGCTCATTTCTGTTGTCAGTTACTCATTCAAAAATGTTTTACTGAGTTGTTACATGCTTGGGCCTAGGATGGTGTTCACACAAGAGAACAAGATAGGCAAGTTCTGTGCTTCCATGACATGCATGTAGAGCAGACATACATTGAAGCTTTTACCAGTAGTGGTAACTGTAGTATCAAGAAAATAAACCAGACAATGAGCTTTTGACCTTTGGAAGTAGGTCTGCAGAGATCCTTCACACAGGAAGTTGGTGGGCTGAATCCTGGGGAGAAGGCTCTGTTTCTGGCACAGCAAGGTCCTAAGGGAGGAAGACAAGGGGTCCTAGAACCCCAACTACCATTCCTTCCTTTGCCGGTGTGAGTAATTTGATAGCTGGAGCCTTGGGGAGTGAGGCCAACATTGTAATGTGTCCCTAGGGCTATAACTCATCCTCTTCCTGCCCTAATGGGGGAGGCAGTCCAGGTGACATCTATGGACAATATGTTCCTACTTGAGTAGTGTTTGGTGCTCATCTGGAAGGCTGTCTCCAAGGTCTTGCTGGAGGTGAGTTCTGGCCCTGTAGGGCCTAGGATGGGCAGGATGGCAGCGTGGGTTACAGAGGGGCTGTGGAGGCAGATAGGATTGGTAGCATAGGGGAATGCAGCCACTGTCAGCTGTGGCCAGACAGAGTGGTAGTGTCAGTGTCCTGCCACTCCTATTTTGTTCTCCAATCTTCTGGGGAATCCTTTTGACTGAATTTTAACTGAAAGGAAGATGGCAAGACTGACTCAGGGATGCAGCCTGTAGGGGTCAGCTCCCCTACCCCTTGGGAACAGCAGGAAAAAGAAGGATGGAAAAGGAATCTAAGGGGGGCCAGCCAAACCAATATGGTAGGGAGTTGTCTCTTGTGGACAACATGGCTGTCTCCAGGACTTGTGTCCTCCAGCCTAGACCTAAGGTGTTGCTACTCTCTTACTTCCTTCAGGTCTTCGCGCAAACATCTTTGTCAGACGGGTCTGTTGAGATTCTATATGAAATAGCACCTCTCACCACCACTATTAACTTTACCCCATTTAACTCGGCACCGCACTTGCGCATGCTTGGCATATTCGCCGGTTTACTTGTTGGTCTCCCACAACTGGAATATAAGCTCTGTGAAAGGGCCATTTTCCCTTCACTCTTTATCTTCAGACACACTGAAACAGCACTTGTCCTGTAGGATATGCTTGGTAAATGTCCAGTGGTCAGATGAAAAAAGAGTGGAAGCCAGCATGGCAGGTGGCCGCAGCGAAGCTCGGCCTTTCCTGAAGAGACCTCTGCCTTTGACCCCACTCCCCCTTGCTGCCCCAAGCCCTGTGCGTTTCCCCGCCGCCTGGAAGGGAGTGAGTGGGCCGCCCCCCAGGCGCGTGCAAGCCTCAGCCCTGCTAGCCTGCCAGCTATGGAAGAATGAAAGTGTTCATACAGTATATTTTATGTCTAAAGCATTTCAGTTGGTTTACGTCTGAAACCTCTGAGCACCCCTTTGAGCTAGACCCCCCAGCCATTAGCCAGATTTTTGGATAAACGGGGTGAGTGACTTGCCAAAGCCCATGTGCTGGTAGCACTGCAGGAGCCAGGCACTGTGCTGGGTTTGACAGCAGTGGTCTCACGGACACTCCTTGAGATTCAGGCCCAGCTCTCTGGGCTTAGGAGTAAATCCCTGCTTCCACTGATGTTCCCTTTCCTGGGCTCTGCTTCAGCAAGGGTGAGGAGAAATTCCCTGTCCCTCCCTCTCTTCTCAGTCCTACCATCTCCTAAGGATTGAGGAGCTGCCCCTTCCTCCTTGAGGTCTCATGAAAGAGGGGTAATGAGTCTCTGGACTCAGGAGTGAGAGCAGACTCCCAGAGTTTTGACCTCTTAGGCTTCCCCATAACTAAAGGTACAGCCCCCTTTCCATCCTGGTAACAAGGAGTGACATCACCTGTTGAAGAGGTCAAGTTAGCTATATATATATATCTTTGGGATGCGATGGCCTTGGCTTCCACACCAATGTACATGCATATTCCTATGCACAGAGTGCTGCTGTGCCAGTATAGAGAGGTTCAGGAGACGATCAGAGAACCCCGAGTCCCTATACCTCTCCTTCCTTGCTTTGTCAAAACAAAGGTGTATACTGGTGATACTGCTGGACATTGCTGTCTTGGGCTTTCTAGAAAGAGGCCAACCATGTAAAAACTGGTGGTGTAGGTAGAACACAGGCTCTAGAATCAGAAGACCTGGGGTTGAGTCCCAGCTCCAACACCCACTACATGAATTTAGACAAGTCATTTGACCTCTCTGAGGCTCAATTTTCTTTTTTGTAAAATGGAATTGATACCTATTTACCTTAAATGGTGGTTATAAGGATCAAATGATACCATGTGTGTGACAGTGCTTTGAAATTGGAAAATGATGATGACGAAGACACTGAAAGAATAATTCTGGGAAACCAGGCTGCCTCAATTACCCCGTTTCATAGAGAAAGAAGTTAAGGACCAGAAAAGGAAAGAACATACTTAAGGGCACATGGATGTTTGGGGCAATTGGGGTGTAGGACTTGGTCACGACTCTCAGACCAGGTCTGATCCTGGTTTGAGGTGCTGGAGAGGACTGATTCACTACTAGGTGCTGAGCCCCTCCTGAATTGTGGAATGCCTTATGCTTGGTGGTGGTGTACAGTTCAGTGTTTTTTAGTATACTCAAAGAGTTGTGCAACCATCACCATCTAATTCCTGAACATTTTCTCTCCCAAAAGAGACCTTGTACTCATTTGCAATCAGTCTCCATTCTTCCTTTTCCCTAGCACCTGGAAACCACTAATCAACTCTTTCTCTATGAATTTGCCTATTCTGGGCATTTCATATAAATGGAATTATACAATATGTGGTCTTTTGTGTCTGGCTCCTTTCATCTAGCATAATGTTTTCAAGGTTCATCTGTGTTGTGGCATTTGTCAGTACTTCATTCCATTTTAAGCCAAGTAATATTCCACTGTATATGTATATCACATTTTGTTTATTCATCAGGTGAGTGACATTTGGGTTAGGTTGTTTACACTTTTTAGCTGTTGTAAATAGCTAAACATACATCCACACAAAAGTTTATACATGAATGTTTATTGTGTGTGGACATATGTTTTCAATTTTGGGGGCATTTTTTTGAGTCAGTTTCTATTTTTTAAAATCTGGATTGAAATGGGTAATTTTTTTTCTATAAAGGGTCAAATAATAAATATTTTAGGTTTTGGGGGCCATATGACCTAGCAATTACAGAACTGCAGTTGTAACATGAAAGCAGCTATAGACATTATGTAAACAAATGACTGTGGATATGTTCCAGTAAAACTTTAAGCAGGCAGTGGGCCATATTTGGACTGTGGCCTATAGTTTGTCAACCCCTGATCTAGATGATATATTCACATAATTCAATATTCCACAAATACAAAGGGAAAATTTCCCCTCCCACTCCTGCCCTCCTGCCACAAGTTTCCCCTCCTTAGTAACAATTCATATTATGAAATTTTGTATCTCCTTTCAGAGACAGTTGATAAATAGCATATTTTTAAGTGACTGTGTAATGTCCCAATGTGTTGTAGATAGATTAATAAACATGAAAGGACTAACATATCTGAAGTCATGCCATGAAAGACAGAACACTGTTCTAGGAGTGTTGCCCTGACCTGCCCAATTGACTCCTCTGTCAGAATCATCTTTTGAACTCCTGGGATTTTCCCAGGAATTTGGGGGACTATGTCTGATGAATATGTTGGTTGATCCCTTTTGGATCAAAATAAACTGACTCTCAAGGGACACAAGATTTTCTCAGGTAGTTTTTGTACTAATCAGAGTTCCACTAGAGAAACAAACACAACCAGTAGGATAGCTCTGTCTATCTATCTGTCTATCTATCTATCTATCTATCTATCTATCTATCTATCTATCTATCATCATCATCTCTATCATCCATCCCTCCATCCATCCAGATTTATAGCAAGAAATTGGCTTACGTGATTGTGGGGCTAGGTGGGCAAGTCTGGGATCTGTACTGCAGGCTGTAAAGAACGTCAGGCTGGAAACTGTTAGGAGCTGACACTGCAGTCCACAGGTGGAATTTCTTCTTCAGGGAAGCCTCGGGCCTTTCAGTGAGTTGGCTCAGGTCCATCCATGTTATCCAGGAAAATCTTTACATAAAGTTAACAGATTGTAGATGTTAATCATATCTACAAAATCCCTTCACAGCAACATCTAAATTAGCGTTTGATTAAATATCTAGGTATCAGAGCCTAGTCAAGTTAATACACAAAGCTGATCACAGTTCACATCTAGTCAGTCTGGCACCCATACATATCTCCTTAAACCATACTTAGGCTCCAAATAAAACCAATAACAAAGTCATACTTCCACTTAACATGATACAGTTACCCTGTGTACAACGGAAAATGTGCTAACCCTTTCCCCAGAAGAGGATGTGAAGTCCACAGGTGATGTTCACTCTTCTCCTGACTGTCCTATAACTTCAATAATGTAATGTAAAGTGAGCTATTATTAATACATTTTATATTAGATGACAAGGGGATAAGAGAGGGAAGAAGAGATATGCACACGAATAAAAATAATAAGTACTCAGTAATTCCAGTCCTAATTTACGCAATTAGGTGGTCATAGCTGGTACAACCACCGTGCGTTCCATATTTCCTTGGCTCTTAGCAAGCACCTTGGCACTAGTTGTGGTTCTTTTCTTGGCGGGACACTCTCAAACCTTTGTTCTTGAAGAGTCTATGCCACTTGAAGTCTTGTCTGAATTATGTTGTTAGAGTTTTCCTTTGGCTTTAATCAGCAGGACATGGTAATACTAAGAGGTGCCCTAAGAAATCTCCTATATTTCAGGCCTACCTTTTCTTACCTCCATAGTAGCACCCCTTTGAGATTTCCCTTTGTAGTCAGAATCAGTCACCCCAGCCAGCATAATAGCTCCCTTTCTCTGCCTTTTGATTCACAGGTATGAGGAACCCAAAATGACCAGGTGGCAGTCTTAACTTCCAGTTCAATCATTGTTGTGTCTCCTGGTGAGACCATTCCTCCCTTTGGAACGAAGATCTGCGGACCAGCAGAGCATAAGATTGCAGGGATGGGAAGCAAAAAGTTTGCTAGTGGATACTAGTGAGGGGTGCCATTTCATTTCCATTCCTTGATTACTGGAACCACGAACCCTGGCTGGGGGAGAAAAAACACCATACATAGAATGCTGGTTTAGAGCATATACAGTCTCCTGAAGGACATGTCCCAGCCCTGCAAGGTGTTGGTCCCTGGCTAGTGCTGTAACGGGATCTTCAAAAGGCTGTTCAAGTCAGCTACCTTCTACCAAGTCAGCTACTTCAGGATAATGGGAAACATGGAAAGACCAGTAAATTCTGTGAACATGGGCCCTTTGCTGCCCTTCATTTGCTATGAAGTGAGTTCCTTCGTTAGAAGCAATGCTGTGTGAAATACTATGATGGTGGATAAGGCATTCCAGAAGTCCACAGATGGTAGCTTTGGCCAAAGCATTACATGTAGGGAAAGGAAATCCATAACCAGAGTAAGTGTCTTAGTAAGAACAAAGCACAGCCCCTTCCGTGATGGAAGTAGTCCAGTGTAATCAACCTGCAGCGAGGTAGCTGGCTGATCACCCCAGGGAGTGGTGTCAGGTCTCAGTGTTGGTCTCTGTTGCGGGCAGATTGGGTTCTCAGCAGTGGCTTAGCTGGCTTGGCTTTGGGGAGTGGAAGTCCATGTTGCTGGGCCCATCAATAACTTCCATCCCTGTCACCTGGCTACCGTGTTCATACGCCAGTGGGCAATGAGAAGGGTGGCTGTGAAGAGGCTGACTGGTATCCACAGAACAGATCATCCTATCCACTTGATTATTAAAATCCTCCAATGGAGAGGTCACATGGGACACATCTTCACATTCTTTGCCCATTTAGAGAGATCCACACCCTAGATTCCTTGTCACTAATTCTCTGGTCATGCTCCTTTCAAGTCCCTGACTATCCAGCCAAACCATTGACCATAGCTCATGAATCAACCTAGATTTATGCTTTGGGCCATTTCTTTTCTAAGCAAAATAAATATCGGGTGCACTGCTCAAAGTTCTGCCCACCAGGAAGACTTGCCTTCACTGCTGTCCTTCAGGGATGACCTGAGGAGGGGCCGTCATTGCTGCAGCTGCCCGCTTTTGGGTGGTGACTATAGCCGGTCCCGAGTTTTCTCTTCCTCGGTCAGCTGGTTGTGGAGAACTCCCCATGAGGCCAGCGGTGCAGGCTGGGAGAGACAAGGTCATATAACAGGAATAGGCACTATGGGCTTTTGGCTTATTTCACCATACCAGAGAAAAAGACTGAACCAGCAGAAGATATATATCTTCTATCCAAAACCACCAGCAATATATTATATATAAAGCTATTGATAATATATGATCAATAGGGTATCAAAATATAATGCTAAAGATATATTAGGATAAATATATTAAAAATCCCTGAGAGACAGTGAGAGACAGGCATACAGACAAAAATATCTATTGCAAGCACTTGGCTATGTGATTGAGGGGTCTGGCTAGGCTAGTTTGAAATCTGTAAGCTAGCAGGTTGGGGCTCTGGCAGGAGCTGAAACATCAATCCCCTGGCAGAATTTCTTCTTTCTTAGGGAAACCTCAGTTCTGTTCTTAATGCCTTTCAACTGATTGGACTAGGCCCACCCATATTATCCAGGATAATCTCCTTCCCATAAGATCAACTGATTGTAGATATCTACAAAATACCTTCACAGCAACACCTAAATTAGAGTGTGATTGAATAAGTGAGTATCATAGCCTAGCCAAGTTTACACAAAACTGACCACTACAGTTTGTAAACTGAGAAAATTATAACTTCTCATAAAGGAATCCAAGCTTATTCAGAGGCAAGTTATTTTTAAAAAAATAGCCTTATTGAAGTATAACTGATGTACAACAAATTGCACATATTTAAAGTATACAATTTGATGTTTTGACATATGTCTACACTATTAAGACTATCACCACAATCAATATATCAGATATTCTCATCATACCCAGAAGTCTCCTCATGACCCTCTGTAACCCTTCCCTTTCCCTTCCTTCTCAGGCCCCAGATCCAGACAACCACTGATCTACTTCTTGTCACTACAGATTACCTTGCATTTTCTAGAATTTTTTAAAAATGGGATCATACAGTATGTATTCTTTTTGGGTCTGGTTTCTTTCACTCAGCATAATTATTGTGAGGTTCATCTATGTTACTCTTCTGTGCATCTTAATTCATTCGTTTTTATTGAGGAGAAATATTTCAGAACATGGATATACTACTAAAGTGTTTTCATTCCCCAGGTGGGAGACATTTGGGTTTCCATTTTGGCAATTATGAATAAAGCTGCTATAAACAATTGTGAACAATTTTTGTGTTAACATAAATTTTTATTTGGGCCAATGACTAGGAATGGGATTGCTGGATTTTATGGTAAGCATATGTTTAGTCTTAAAAGAAACTGCCAAACTATACCAGAGTGGCTACACCAGTTTACATTCCCACCAGCAATACATGAGACTTTTAGTGGCTCCCAATCTTGTCAACAAACTTGCTATTGTCAGATTTTCTTTTTTAATTTTACCTATTCAAATAGGTATATAGTGGTATCTCGTTGTGATTTTAATTTCCACTTCCCAAATGACTAACGATGTTGAGCATCTTCTCAAATGCTCACATAGCTATCTATATATATTTGCTCATCTTTACATTGGGTTGTTTGTTTTCTCATTGTTGAGTTTTAAGAATTCCTTATATGACCTGGATACAAGTCCATTCTCAAGTGTATAATTTGCAAATATTGTCTCTCAGTCTATGGCTTGTCTTTTTATTCTCGTAATTATCTTTTACAGAGCAAACATTTAAGACATTTTGATGAAGTCTAACTTATTTTTTTTCTTTTTCATATTGTGTTTTTGGTGTATCTAAGAACACTTTGCATAACCCAAGGAAAGGAAGGTTTTCTCCTATTTTTTCCTAAAAGCTTTACGTTTTACATTTAGATCTATGATCTATTTGGAGTTAATTTTTGTATACGATGTGAGGTATGGATTGTGATTTATTTCTTCTCTCTCTTTTCTTGCCTCTTTCTCCCGCCCATCCTCCCACCTTCCCTCTCTCCCCTCCTTTCCTCTCTTTTCCCTTCTTCCTTCCACCTGCCCCTGTGCATATCATATTGTCATCCCTTCCAACTGTTTGAACATCATATTTAAAAATACTTCATTTCCCATGAAATTGCCTTTGTACCTGTATAAAAATTCAATGGACCCTATCTGGACTTTCTGGACTTTGTACTGTGTTCCATCAAACTATGTGTCTATTCTTTTGTCAATACCATAGTGTAGCTGTATAGTAAGTCTTGAATTTCTGAATCCTCCAGGTTTATCCTTCTTTTTCAAAATTATTTTGTCAATTCCAGTTTCTTTGGCTTTATATATAAATTTAAGAATTATTTATATTTACAAGGTATCTTTCTGGGATTTTACATTGAATTTATAGATCAATTTGGAGACAGCTGACAGTTTAACAATTTTAAGTGTTCTGATATATCAACATAATATTTCTTTTTTGTCTTATGATTTTTTCCCATGACCCTTCTATAATTTTCAGCATACAGATTCTTCACATATTTTGTTAGATTTATATCTAAGTACTTTATTTTTCTGTGCTATTGTAATAGTACTATTTTTAAACACTTATGTTTCCAGTTGTTCAGTTAGTATAGAGAAACATGATTGATTTTTGTATATTGATTTCGTAATCTGTGATCTTACTAAATTCACTTTTTAAGTTCTAAGACCTTATTTATAAATTTCATGGCGTTTTCTATATACATAATCATGTTATCTGTGAATGGAAACAATTTTATTTCTTCCTTTCCTTTGTGTATGCTTTTCTATTTCTTTTCTGACTTTGCCAGGACTTCCAGTATATACTGAATAAGAGTGGTTGAGAGTGAGCATTTGGTTTTTTTCTGGATCATGGGGAGGAAGCATTCTATCTTTTACCATGAGGTATGTTAACTGTAGGGTTATTTTTTTTAATAGATGACATGTATCAGGTTAAGGAAGTTCACTTTTATTTCTAGTTTTTGAAAGTTTTTATCTTGAATAGATGTTGAAATTTGTCAAATGCATTTTCTATGCCTATTGAGATGATCATGCGGTTTTCTTTTTTACTCTCTTAACATGGGAAATTGCACTGATTGATTTTTGAATATGTAACCCAACTTGCATTACTAAGATAAATCCCACTTGGTCATGAGGATTATCCTTTTTAACGCTGGTGAATTTTATTTGCTAAAATTCTATTAAGAAGGTTTATACCTATTTTCAGGAGGAATATTGATGTGTAGTTTTATTTCTTTGTGATATCTTTGGTTTTGTCATCAGTGATGCTAGCCTCATAGAATGAGCTGGGAACTATTCCCTCCTTTAATTTTCTGCATGTGTTTATGTAGAATGTTTATTATTTCCTTCTTAAATCCATTTGTGTCTTGAGTTTTCTCATGCAAAGATTTTTAACTGCAAATTCAATTTCTTTGATTTAGGGCCATTTGGGTTACCTATATCTTCTTGAGTAAGCTTCGATGTTTGTATCTTTGAAGTTATTTCTACATATTTTCTAGACTGTAGAATTTGCTGGCATAAAGTTGTTAATAATATTTCCTTATTGTCTTTTTATTATTGTAGTAGCTCTGACCATGTCACCTTTTCAACCCTAATATTGTTAATTTATGTATTCTCTCTTTTTTTCCTGATTAGTCCTGCTGGAAGTTTATCAACATTATTGATCTTCTTAAGGAACTAGATTTTGTTTTTTTCTTTTCAGTTTTCTTTTAAAAAAAATATTTTATTTATTTTATTTTTAGACAGAGGAAGGGAGAAACATTAAGGTGTGGTTGCCTCTATGCATCCCCTACTGGGGGCCTGGTCCACAACCCAAGCATGTGCCCTGACTAGGGATTCAAACCAGAGACCCTTTGGTTTGCAGACCGATGCTCAATCCACTGAGCCTCACCATCCAGGGCGGTCACTTATTTTCTTAATTTTTCTGTTTTTCTATTTTTATTCATATCCACCCCAATCTTTCTTATTTCCTTTCTTCTGCTTACCTTGGGTTTAAATTGCTCATATTCTGGTGGAAACTGAGGGCATTCACTTGGGATTTTTCTTCTTTTCTAAAATA
The DNA here is from genome assembly GCA_004026545.1 of Mormoops blainvillei. Classification (NCBI taxonomy): domain Eukaryota; kingdom Metazoa; phylum Chordata; class Mammalia; order Chiroptera; family Mormoopidae; genus Mormoops; species Mormoops blainvillei. Next base: position 6,537 of record PVJD01009078.1, on the reverse strand, counting down.
GGCATTTAATACGTAAATTTCCCTCTAAGCTTTAGCTGCACCCCACGAATTTTGATATGTTATATTTTCATTTTCATTTATTTCAAGTTACTTTCTAATTAAAAAAAATTTTTCCCTTGAACAATGGATTATTTAAAAGTAAATTATTGAGTTTCCAAATATTTGGGGATTTCCAGTTATCTGTTACTGGTTTCTTATTTAATTTCATTGTAGTTACAGAATATACTTTGTATGATTTGAATCCTTTTAAATTTATTTAGATTTGTTTTATTGTCCAGAATATGGTCAGCGATGGTACATTTTCAATATACATTTAAAAGTAATGCATATTCTATTGCTATTGGTGGAGTGTATTATATTGGTGGGCCAATGGTTGATAATCTTCTATACCCTTACTGTTCTCTGTCCTCTAAATTATTGAAAGAAGAGTGTTGAAATTTCCAACTATAATTTTGGACTTATCTATTTTTCCATGAATTTCTAGCATTTTTTCATGTATCCTGAATTTCCTCGTAAACACTTAGGATTGTTATAGCCTCTTGATGAATTGGTTTATTTATCATTATGAAATGACCCTCTTTATCCCTGATAATATTCTTTGCTCTGAACTTTATTGCATCTTCAGCTTTCTTTTGTTTAATATCAGCATGACATATCTTTCCCCCGCCCTTTTACATTTAACCTATTTGTGTTTTTAGAGTTAAGTGGCTTTCTCTTTCAACTATATGCTGCTTAGCATATAGTTGGGTCTTACTTTTCCTTTTTTTAAAGTAAGGTATAATTGATATAACCTTGTGTAAGTTTAAGGGGTACACTGTATTGATTTATATATACATTTGTGTATTGAATTATGATTACCACTGTAGCATTAGCTAACACCACTCTCACCTCATTAACTATCATTTCTTTTGTTTGTTTGTTTTATTTTGTTTTGTTTTATTGTCATTTAAATACAGTTTTGTCCATCCCCACCTCTCACCCTGATCCTACCTGCTTTTGGCTATGTGTTCTTTATTATAATTTCTTTTTTTGTGGTGAGAACATTTAAAACCTAGTTTCTTAGCAACTTTGGACGCAGTATTCTTGACTATAACCACTGTGCTGTGCACTAGACCTCCAGAGCTTACTTATCTACTAGTTGCCTTCTGGATTTTTACTTGCTAAATACAGCAACCCTAGGTGGAGAGGAACTGATACCTCCTGCCAACAGCCAGCACTGACTCCACAGCCGGGCGAATGAGACATTTGGGAAGTCCCACTCAAGCCTTCTGATGACTTCAGCCACTGCCAATATGTTGACTGCAACCCCATGAGAGAACCTGTGTCAGAAACACCCAGCAAAACCACTCCAGAATTTCTGATTCTCAGATACTGTGTGAAATAGTAAATGTTTGTTATTGTTTCAAGCCACTAAGCTTTGGAGTAATTTGTCACACAACAGATAACTAATATAGGTACATATACATTTAAATACATGCACAAAGAGAGATTTGGATAAACTTTAATCCTCTGGGGAGGAAATTGGCATAGGGTGGCTGGAGTTTAAGGTAAAAATTACCTTACCTGTAATTTTTTTTGCAAGAAAAATGTAATTATGAGAATGAAAAAAATATATGCTATGTAAATATTAATTAAAAGAATGTCTATTAATTAACACATTGATAGAGAAAAAGTGGTATATCCATACAATGGCACAGTTTTGGGCCAGAAAAAGGAACGGAGTACTGATTTATGCTCATGCCATGGATGAACCTTGAAAACATTATGCTCAGTGAAAGAAGCCAGACACAAAAGTCCATGTAAAACCTGTGAGATGATAAATAGTTGTTGTTTTAGACCACTAAACCTCAGGGTAATTTGTTACACAGTAATAGATAAATGAATGCAGTGGGTTTGTAAGGGTTAGTATGAATAAAGGAATATATGTGAAATGTCTAACACACAGAAGACCACCATAATGTATGGTGGTTAGCATGAGTGGGAAAAATGTCCTCCGGTTCTAGAGGGTTGCCCCTTGTGAGTGACCAGGGATGAGAAGGGTGGAGTCCCAGAGACAGGACTCCAATATTTATCCAGCTGGACACTCATGCCCTCCGCCAAAGATGGACAGTCCTTCTTGACCATTACATTTAATGCTGCAATAACCATCCTTGGACATGTGGCTCTCTACCCTACAGCCCCTTCCAAATGGATTCCTAGAAGTAAGCTAGGTCAATACATGTGAGTCATTCTTTCTGAGTTCAACATCTCCTTCCTATTATTCAAGTGTTGTTTTCGCAGAAAGTCATTGAGCATCTGTTGTGTGCAGGGCACTGGGTTGGATGTACAGAAATAAACGAGATAAGACAAGATTCTGCCCTCCAAGCCTCTAAGTACTAAGGAATTATTTATATATTAGCTATGTAAATAATTATTAGTTACATGCTAGTTACAGATTGGATAACTAGTACTTATATAACTCTATTCAGCCAACGAAGTAATAGTACCCCAGGAAGGTAGATATAGATTAAGAGGTGAGGGAGTGTATGTGTACCCATGTCCTCTTCTTCTGGGGCTACATGTTCTGCAGCTCTTCAAAAAGAACGATATGAGGGTTTCTCCACTGACCTGAAAGTTTAAGATGATCGTAGAGACCTGCATGTAGTGTAATCCTATATCGTCAAACAATGACCTAACACCCTCTAAATAGCGTATGTTGTATGGATGTGGCTGTGTGAGTATGGAGACCAGGGTGAGAGCTACATCCAAGCTGCTAATCCTGATGGGGGCAGGAAGCGATTATTGTTTTTGGAATACACATGTTTCATTGGATGCAATAAACAGAAGTTGCCTTTGTAATTTTTGAAGAGTTTAGTAAAATTCTCAAGGAAACTGATGGAAACCTTGGGCCTAATTGTCACCATCCCCGGTTGCCTAGAGGTAGATTCTGGGTGTTCTATTAGAGAGTCAGGTGAGGGGAAGGTGGGCCCATTTCACCCTCAGTATTGAGCTCTACCACTCTCTTGACTTCCTGATTAAACCTGGTGAGAGTCGCCCGTCTTCTGCAGGGAACCACCTCTTAGCTTCAAAGCAATTAGCTCCCCACCTCCAGCACCTCAGCGGCAGGGAAGGATTGAGAATGAGAAAGAACTGCCTTTCTCTTGTCCTACATCTGGCCTGGGGGTGAGCTCTTCCTTGTTCTCAGTGGAGAGGGCTCCTTCCCATCCAGAGGAAAAAAAGATCTGTGTTTCTCTCACCTGACTTGTGCACAGTCCTTTTAAAGGGAAAATAAATTCCCAGGGACTCCCGGTGCTAATGAATTAATTTCATTATAATTTTGCTTAAGTACGTGTAAGCATAAAACTGGTATAAATGTAAGCTCATAGCTCTAACGTGGCTATGAAACCAAAGGCAAATTTACAAATTAAATACAAGCAAAATTACAAAACCTGTAAAATTCAAATGAACAATGCTAATTCAATTTTTTTTTCCTTTCTCTATTGAAGTCACACCTCCCACCAGGAACGAATGCCTGCCAGCTACCGCCCAGGTTCTTCCGCCTGGGTGGGCTGCACTGGTGTGCCAGGCGATCACTCCTGTCTCCCCGGGCGCCTTGGTTTGAACCCCTACAGATCTCCCCTTTAACAATGCATCTTGGGAAAGTTTGACTTTCACATGGGATGAGCGCATAATTTAGGTACCAGGTCTATCCCTTTTTTTTTCTTTTTCCCTTGTTGGCTCTGAATAATTCAAGTAGCCAAAGCAACAATAAGCAAACAGGGACACTGAAACGGGGCGGCAGTCCTCAGTTTTAAAGTAGCCATCCAGAGTTCATTAAAAAAAAAAGCTATCATTGTGACAACATTGACAGCCTTGATGGCCTTGAGGTCATTATGCTAAGTGAAATAAGTCAGAGGAAGACAAATACGGTGTGATCTCACTTATATGTGGAATCTAAAAACATTGAACTCATAAAACAGTAGAATGGTGGTTGCCAGGGGCTAGGACTGGGGGAAATGAGATGTGAGTCAAAGGGTCAAACATCTAGTTAAAGGTGAGTAGTGTCAGGGATGTAATGTAATGTACAGTATGGTGACTATAGTTAATGATACTGTATTGGATACTTGAAAGCTGCTAAGATGGTCAACCTTTATGAATATTCTCACTATAACAGCAACAACAAAATGGTAACTATGCCGGTGAAGGATGGTTTAACGAACACTTTTTTGGTGGTAAACATTTCAAAGTATATATACATGTATCAAATCATCACATTGGACCTCTTAAACTTACACAATATCATGTGTCAATTATATCTCAGTAAAATTGGGGAAAGTTAACAAATGAAAACACAAAGTGAAAAATTATTCCAGTGAACTCTTGTACTTCCCAAGAACCCTCGAGTTAAAAATAAATGGATGTCGGGGAAGAGGAGCACATTCGGAGGCTGTGGGCCTCGCCTTTCGATCTGCCCCTTCGCAGTTATGTCTTCTGGGGAAGACAATCTTGCCGAGCCTCCATTTTCTCATCTGCAAAATAGCAATAATACTACCTACTCCTCAGGGTTCAACCTCAGGGTTGATTAAAAAAAAAAAATGAAAAAGTGTATACGAAAGTGCTTGACAACCTCCCAAGAATGATAGGAATGTAAACTATTACTCTTAGGGGCATGGTGCAGTGTGCTTCGAAGCCACCTTGTGACTTGGCCAGGTGCCTTTGGCACCCTCAGTTTCAGCATCTTAAAGTGGGGATAAGAACTATTACCTAGTGGAGTAAGTGATGATGTACGCAAAGCACTTAATTAATTTAGTAGATGTTTGGGGAACACCTGCTTTGATTCAGGCACATAGTTTTTCTTCTCATCTCTCTCTGAACCTCATTTTTCATGTAGAAATTGTAATGTTTCAACTGAAGGCTCTCTTTGGTGCCAGCACTCTGGCTTAGACTTTGGGTCTCTGTCTGCAACTGTAACTCAGTCAATCAATCAATACAGGCTTATTGACCAATAACCAAGTGCCCTGTGCTGTGAGGCTACAAAGAAGTGGAAATCGAATCATCACCTACGAAGCACCTACTTCGTACTTTTATCATCTCTGAGCATTAGAGCACCCAGTTTTTAAAAGAAGGGTTGTAAAGCAGCTGGCATGGTACCTAGCACTTTCTGATGCTTAGTTTCTTTCCAGAAAAGTCCCATTTCGCTTCTAATTTTACATTATCTTTGATTGCTTGTGACTCGACTGCAAGGTCCTGCAAAGGAAGGGCTATACTGTAATCCCCTTCGAATTCATGCTGTGCGTAAGAACGTTTTGTGCACACAGAAGAAACGCAGTTGAACGCACACGAAGAAGCAGCACCATCTTCTGGCCAAAGTGGGTAATGCTGCACTGGAGCGGGAAAGAGATCACTTGAGCGCAAGAAACCTATCAGAGCTCAACAAAGGGGCTCCCTGTGTATGTGTGTGTCTACGCACAAACTGTAGTAGATACCACTTTGCCTTTCCAACTCTACCATCCTCCACAACCAGAATTTTAGCCTGAGGGTGGATGAGGCATCCTGGGCTCTAGAAGGAGACGGTCGCTTTGAGGAAATCTGATTGAATCACTCCCTTCCCCCTACACTGCAGATAGGTGGGTCAGGCTCAGAGAGGCAAAGACTGGCTCGAGGTCACCCTGCAAGGGAGCAGCAGTGCCAGGACTGGAGCTAGCACTCTGACTCTTCATTTAGGACTTTCCCCAGGATCCCAGCCAGAAAACATCTTCCTTCTGAAGGCTGAAGTTCGTGGCTTTTTAAAGTCAACACCTCTTTGAAGTGGATGTGCAATTTGGGAAAAGTCATTTGGTTGTTGACGGTTGCATGCAGGTGGCTAGGGTGGGGAGAGCTGAGGGAAATACCATTTATTGAACATGTTATGTTCTGGGCACTTTATATGTATCATCTTAGACTTTATCATCTGTAGAGTGGAGATGATAATTGCAGCTATTTCAAAGGGTTATTATAAAGTAATATAACCATAGTAATATATGTATATACTGACATATATGTAATGTTGCTCGGTATGTCTCTGGGGTCCTCTCTCTCCTCTCTAGCACTCTGTCCTAAGAACTCTACCCACGCTGGTCTCCCCAGACTCTCAGTTATGTCTCCTCAACTCGAGATTTCCCCAGGATCCCTCTGGGTCTCCCCATGTGCTCTGCAGCCTAGAAACTTCCTAGGCAGTAAGCAGGGGCAGTCGCAGGGCTCACATCATTTCTTTTTCTGTCTCTTGGGGATCACTGTCCTTCATTACGCACTCAGTGTCCAGAGTCTTGCTTGGTTATTTTGGTTGTTTCAGGCAGGAAGATACATCTGATCCCTGCTACTTTATCTTTGGAGGGATATGTCTAAGACATATGAGGAGCACATGTCTATCACTTAGATTTTGCTACATAACAGATGACCCTAAATGTAGCGGCTTAAAACAACTATTTATTTGCTCATGACTGGGCAGGTTGGCAGTCTGGGCCAGGCAGTGCTGCTGGCCTTGGCGGAGCTAACTCTTGGGCGGGCAGTCAGCTATGA